>JASDQU010105517.1:38667-51369 GCA_032191745.1 Picea mariana | reverse complement strand
AAGGTGGTTTTCTGTATTCTCTCTAGGAAATCCTACAAATCTAGAAATTAATTCAATTTGTTAAAACAAATTACCTTAATTTGAAAACATGAATTATTACACTAGTTTCTTGTAACTGTAAAGGATATCTATAAATTTGTAACCTAAAGAAGAAGCTGAAAAAACCATGAATTGTAAACCTACTTGTAATATGCTCTTTCTTTAACAATAATAGGAATTTTACCAAGTAACAACAATATAAACTATAATAATATGTTTTATTTATTGTATAAATTATCCAAATATATGAAAATATCATTTACAATGGTGAAGTAAACCCTCACACTATCATCATAATAATAAAAGACCATTTACCTCAAGTAAGCCCCTCAAACTATCATCCAAATAAACCCCTCGAACTATTTCGCTTATGCCAACATGCGCTATAATGACAATGTTAGGTCATAATCAACATACTCTCATAAGACAGTTGTATTAGTTTTTATTTATATGATATATGGCAATGACAATTTTCAGGTCATAATCAACATACTCTCATAAGACATTTGTATTAATTTTTATTTATATGATAGATGGGATAAAAACTTGGAAGTAAAAAGATGTTGGAAAAGGGTAAAAAATTAGAAGGTTTAGATTACTAAACTTTTTTTCTTTTATTAAGTTAAGATGGTAATTTTTTTGAAAACGATAATTTTTATTTTTTGGTTAGGTTAAAATTTAAAATTGTTTATGATTAATTAACAAATAATATTTCTTAAATATAAAAAATAGATTAATAATTTAAGCTAGTTTAAGTGTAGCTTTTTAAAGTGATGTGTGAATTACAATTCACAACATAATAACCAATGATAATTATTAAATTATGATCAATTTTATTAAAAATTTAAAAATCACTTTTTATTTTTAAAAATTATAAAATAAAAATCATGCAAATCAACCAAACGACCTATCATCCGAATTGGTAGGTTCTAGGAACTAGCTAGGGAAAGTCAAAATGTGTTCAAGAGTTCTGTCATGGATCTTGAAAAGAGGACTTGTTGTGTCATGGGGTTTGAAAAGAGGACATAAAACAAAGATAAATAAAAAATAATAATTAAAGGGATTTAATGCAAAATGTTAGTATTCAGTAAATTCGTCTGGTTGATAAAACATACGACAGAGGTAACCTACAAACCGATTTTAGAGATGGGTACTAGCCTGCTCAGCTCAGAGAGGGATCTCTCCTATCACTTGGTATTTCTTTGACAATCAATGGCTAGGTTTTGTTGTTTTAGGGGTTTTTTTATAATTTTGTTGGCAAGTAAGGGGAGGGATAGGGTTATGGAGTCAAATTTATGAAAATGAATGGAAGCACTGATCGGTCGGTAAAAATCTCTAGAGGATAAAGGCTAAATAAGGCGATAAATTTGAGTTATAATTTGTAAATTTGCAGAGTGTAGGAAGAAAAGAAAACATATAACTGCATCAGAGCATTAAATAAATGAATTCTGAATTAGTTAGGAAGAACTTAACATAGTTTAAATTGCTTCAGCCAAGAGCATCACAAGACGAATTATGGGCCTTTGACTATCCAATTTAAACAGAAGACATGTGTATTCAATTCAGCTTCAAAAAAATACATCCAAGTTCTGAATAACTAAAATCGTGCCCTTGCACTTCTACCAACCCTTGATACATTTGGAACTCCTAATATTTATACAAGATGAGTTCCTTCAGGTTTGAAACCGATTATAGTGATTACAGAGAAATGTTTTGGTTTTTGAAACCGATTACAATGATTACAAAGCAACATTTCGGTTTCTAAAACTGATTACAATGATTTAAATGAAACGTTTCGGTTCTGAAACCGATTATAATGATCGGCACGAAATGTTTCTTAATCCATATTCTTGCTTCTCTGGCGTTTCAGTCCCTCTCTTCACCCTCTGACTCTGTTTCGACCCTTCGTGTGATTCGTTGTCTTTCATTGACATATGGACATCATTTTCTAGGCCCTGGAAAACTACATTTGGCCTTACCCAGCTGGATTATCTCCTTCTATTGCAAGTCAGGAAATTCTTTGTCTTGGATATAATTTTCTACCTCAAAACGAGTAGAACTGGTGGGCCGAGTTAGTGTACTACTTGAGCTGCAATTGAAATTTGGTGGTTGCACCAAGGTTTTAACGATCAAGTATTCAAAATAATAATAAAATAAACGACCAACCTCCCTTTTACACCTTTTCCAAATTTTAGGGGCATGAGGAAGTGGTCTAGGGCAACCCGCTTTTCACCCCAAAATGCACCTGGTGGTGCCACGTAGCCCATAATGAAAACCACGGTTTAGATTTTGACCCGGTTTTCGAAATTAACCTTCGCGCAGTTTCTCCCCCCGAAATCATCTTCGACCGTCGATCTGGAGAGTTCACGATCTGTGACGCGTCAGGCCCCATCACTTAGCGCTCCCACCAACTTTAGTTGTTTCCTGTCATATTTAGCCCTTTCTCTAATTTATTAGGCTTCCAAACCAGTTTAGCGCCCTGCTAGATTTTGAAATCTTGATTTCACACAATAAAAAATAGTATGTGATAACATTGGATCCAACAGGGATGTTATCCTCCCAGTGAGGTGGAAAAAAACTCATAGACTCGGTTGTAGATTTTAACCTTGTACAATATCTACTGCAAACATATATTCAATAAAATAACAGAAAATATACAATGGAAAATACAAACATTACACAGAGATTTTTCCCCTAGAAACCCAAACCAGGAAAACCAACATATTCTATATTCATTCATGGTGATACATTGTTTACAATACAATATACATATAGGAGCGAGCGGCATCCAAAACCCTAACCCAATGACCTATATTAGTAAACAACCCCAATTCCTTAACCAAAAATAGAAAACCATCGGCAAAGAAACCATGTGCCAAAAAACCACCTAAAATATGCGACATGTTTTTCGAGACAAAAAAAAATTGTCGGGGGCGCTGCCCCCCTGCACCCCCTAGGGGGAGCCTAGCAGCCCTTCTTCAAACCCTACTGCGTGCCCGGTGCATACGCTCAAACACTACTACTCATGCAAAGAATATAACACATACCCAACATTCTCCCACTTGTTGTTTTCTTTGCATATAGGGGGTGACAGGGTTACATAGTCAACAATCCAGGGAAACAATGCCCATGGATCCTCTACACCAAAAGAAATTCTTAGTGCTGACAGATTTTGTTAATGAATCTGCAACATTATTCAAAGTGTCCACCTTCATCAACAATACTTTATTTTCTTCAACCATGTCTCTCACAAAGTGATAATGAATATCAATATGTTTTCTCTTTGAATGATGAGTTCGGTTCTTCGCTAGAAAAATTGCACTATAACTATCACAATCTATCCTTACAACTTGTTTTACCAACCCAATACATTAACACAATATTTGTAACCATACTGCTTCCTTAATTGCATGAGTGGTTGCTATGTATTCAACTTTTGTAGTTGAAAGTACCACTACATCCTGTCTTTTGCTCATCCAACTTATTGCTCCTCCAAATAGGTTAAACACATACCCACTTGTAGATCTCCTATGATCCAGATCTCCAGCCCACTCTGCATCCACAAAGCCATGTATATCCACCACTATGACCAATCCCGGTTTTCCTTTGTAGCACAATCCATAGCTAGCAATGCCACACAAATACCTGCAAAACACTTTTTATTGTTTTCCAATGCTCCTTCCCTGGTTTTGACATATACCTGCTCAAAACTCCCACTGCATGTGCAATGTTCGGTCTAGTACAGACCATTGCATACATCAAAATGCCAACTTCACTTGAATATGGAACATGAGACATGTCCTCCTCCTCTTCATGTGTCCTGGGACACTGATCCATAGATAACTTTACACCAACTGGAATAGGAACCTTGAATGGTTTACATTCCTGCATATTAAACCTCTACAATATTGTCTCGACATATTTTCTCTGATTTAACCAGAGTTTCCTCCTTTTTCGATCTCTTTTAATTTCCATTCCCAAAATGAAATTTGAAGCATCGAGATCCTTCATGTCAAATTTAGAGGACAACTGAGTTTTCACATCCTAGATAATCTCCTTGTTGTTTTCTATCAGCAACATGTCATCAACATACAAGAACAAATAAGTCAAATGATCACCAATTAATTTAAAATACACACAGTGATCCTCTTCGCTTCTTGTGAAGCCAAGTCCCAACATATAAGTATCAAATTTTTGATACCACATCATTGGTGATTGTTTTAAACCATAAAGGGACTTTTTCATCTTTCATACCAGCTCCTCCTTTCCCTTCACAACATAACCTGATGGTTGCTTCATATAGATTTCTTCTTCCAAATCCCCATGTAGGAATGTTGTCTTCACATCCATTTGTTATATTTCAAAATCAAATGCAGAAAAAACCGACAACATAAATCTTATAGAGGTTAACTTGGCAATAGGAGAAAAAATCTCACCAAAATCAATTCCCTCAACCTAGGAGTAACCCTTTATTACTAACCGATCTTTGTATTTCTCCACTTTTCCTTCTGCATTCAGCTTCTTTTTAAATACCCATTTTCTGCCAATGGGATTTCTTCCAGTTGGCAACTCCAATAGATCCCAAGCCTCATTCTTATCCAAAGATGCCATTTCTTTGTTCAAGGCCCTTTTCCATAGATTTTCATCCTCTCAATCCACTGCCTCCCTGACAGTTCTAGGATCATCATCAGGAATAGACAAAGAAAAATTTGAATGGAATTCAGATGGAGTATACCTTTCTAGTAGCCTTTCTTCTCGAACCGATCTCCTCAATACTGGAGTATGAGGATCTTCTTCTTATGATTCTTGTTCTTCTGTAGAGTCTGAGTCATCATCTTTTAGATCAAACTATATTTTCTATGGTTCTTCCTTACTTGGTAGGACTTCCTGTTTAACAACATCCTTCATTTCTCTAAATACCAAATCTCGGCTATACACTACCTTCTTAGTTTCTGGGTTCCAAAGCTTAAAACCTTTGAGACCATATTTAGATCCAATAAAGATACACTTTTAAACCTTCTTATCTAGCTTACTCTTTTTTTCCTTTGGAAGATGAACATATTCATCACAACCAAATACCTTGAGATGTGTGATATAAGGTTCCTTACTAGTCCATACCTCTTGTGGATTCTTTTCATCCAATGCTAGTGAGGGGATCTGTTGACCAGGGAACATGCAGTTCCCATTGCCTCTGTCTATAATTCTTTCCCTAACCCGACACCTTTGAGCATGCACCTTGCTTTTTCCATCAGTGTCATGTTCATCCTTTTTGCAATTCCATTCTGCTGAGGTGTATATGGAGTAGTTTTCTTCCTTTCTATACCACACTTCTTATATAATTGTTCAAATTCATTCCCACAGAACTCTCTGCCATTATCTGTCCTCAACACCTTAATTATTTTCTCTCTTTGATTCTCAACAAGAGCCTTAAACTCTTTAAACCTGTCAAAGAATTTAGATTTCTTCCGAAGGAAATATATCCAACTATTCCTGGAGAATTCATATGTAAATGAGACATAGAACACAGATTTTCCCAATGATGGGATCGACACAGGTCGAAAAACATAACTGTGAACTAGCTGTAAAATTCCTTCTTCCCTTGTTGTACCAGAGGGGAATCTTACTCGATTCTGCTTCCCATATAGAAAATGTTCACAGAAAACAAAATCCAAAGAGCATTTAGACATACCTTAAACCATACCTTTACCATGTATTAGTCGAAGACCCTTCTCTTCGATATGCCTCAATCTTTGAGGCCATAGCATAACATTTTCTCCAGAGACTGTAGGATTTATTTCTTCTTCAACTCCAATATTAGGAACAATGGAACTATTACACCCATCACTAATAGTGCTTCCTTGCAGCTTATACAGAGTTCCAAATCGAACTCCCTTGAGCAACACCATTTCTCCTCAAACCATCCTGTAGGTTTCCTTTTCAAATATTGTTTTTACCCCTACATCGTCCATTTTTCTTACATAAATCAGATTTCTAGCCAAACCTGGGATGTGAAGAACACCAGACAGTGTTCTAATCATTCCATCTATGAGTCTCAACTTGAATTTTCCTCATCCTATTATTTTGGTTGTCGAATCATCACCTAAGAAAAAATTACCTCCATCATACCTTTCATATTCGCAGAACCACTCCCTGTGGGGATTCATATGAAAGGATGCATCAAATTCAACCAACCAAGCCTCATGATCTACATGTGTTCTTGAAGAATCCAGGTACACATCTCCTCCTTCTTCCTTGAAGGTATTTTCTTCTATAGAAGGAGATTCTTCAGATTCCTTCTTTTTCTCAACTTTGGATCTACACTGCTTCTTGTAGTGCCCTTCTTTTCCACATCTCCATCATACCTTTACAAAATTTCTAGGATATTTAGATCTACCCATAGACTTAGATCTCCCACTTGAGAACTTAGATCTATTTCTTTCCTGGGAACGTCTTCTTGCAAATAATGCATATGTGCTATGTCCTTCCATATTCTTCCGTCTCATCTCCTCCGACAATAAGGATGAGACCACTTCATCAAACTTCAAGGAAGTTGTATTACTACCTATAGCCACAACCAGATTATCCCACGAGTCTGGTAAAGAACACAATAAACTGATACATTTATCTTCATCTGAAATTTAATCTCAACAGATACTAACTGACTTACCATAGTATTGAATGCGTTCAAATGCTCTACCATCAAGTCTCCATCTCTTATCCTAAGGTTATACAACTTCTGTCTTAGGAATAGTTTATTCACTAGGGACTTAGACTGATACAACTTCCCCAACTTTTCCCATAAATCCTTGGTTATAGCTTCCTCTGACACATTTAGTTATACTAAATCTGAGATACACAGTTGGATTTTGCTCTTTGCCTTCCGATCCAACTTTTTCCAATCATCTATTGAAGTTCCTGTAGGTGTTTTACCTGTATCTACCGTGATCCACTGATATTTTTCCACCAACAGGTCTTCCATATTGAGCTTCCACAGCTCAAAACTTTTCCCATTAAACTTCTTGATCTCCATCTTCGAATTGCTTGCTATTTATTTTCACCTGAAAAAACAATACCACAGATCTCCCACTGTAATGAGGCTTATCACAGTCGCGAGACAAACCTTCGACCACAAAGGTGTCTCCCTAAAGCCAAAAAAGCTCTGATACCAAATGTACATTTTAACCTTGTACAATATCTACTGCAAACAAATATTCAGGAAAAGAACAGAAAATATAAAATGGAAAATACAAACATTACACAAAGATTTTTCCCATGGAAACCCAAACCGGGAAAACCAGCATATCCTATATTCATTCATGGTGATACATTGTTTACAATACAATATACATATAGGAGCCAGCGGTATCCAAAACCCTAACCCAATGACCTGGATTAGTCAATAACCTTAATTCCTTAACTGGAAATAGAAAACCATTGGAAAAGAAACCATGTTCTGAAAAGCCACCTAAAATATGTGACATGTTTTCTGAGGAAAAAAAAAAAAACTGGGCGCTGCCCCCCAACCCCCACATGGGGGACATTCACCCCCTTGCGTGCACAGTGCATATGCTCAGACACTAATACTCGTGCAAAGAATATAACACATACCCAACACTAGTGCTTGATCCATTAGGTTGCTCCCAAAACATATGTGTACCCTGCTTTGACTTGTCACTAATGTTCACTGAAAACCCAAGTATGTACACTGCTCTCAACTGAAAAACTGAACGCTAAATACACCACTACAATCTGAATGTACACACTACTGAAAACCCAAAATAAAAACTCCTTGACCAACAATCTTATTTTTCACACTCCTATCTACTCTAAAACTGCTGAAATGAACTACCAATCAAATAAAATTGAAATGCCAATGCAACCATGCAAGCATTTTATCCACTGTTTTCTTTCTTTGCACATGCTTTCTCCAAATCTTGTTTACTAATAATTCATTCAAATATTTATCTATGAATTCAAATATCAAAAAATTAAAAACATTGGGACTGTTTACTGCCTCCAACAAAACTGCAAATGGATCCCCCAAAACATGCATAAAACAACAATCATGTTTCACCCCTTCCACTGCATCCTTGTTTTCATGTAGTTCAACCTGTTGATTTCCACAAAGAGGCTGTAAAATCAATTGAGACTATTGGAAATAACAATCTTTTGAATCATCAGACATTGTTGGCTTAAATGAAACCCCTGGTGGCAAGCAATCCATATCTAACACTGACGTTGATTGACCATCATATTTACTTCCAAGATGGTAGTTGATCACAGGCTGCAAATCTGAACTGAAATAACCTCCCATGTAATCAACAACACGGTCATTAAATGCTTGAGAAGGTTGTTGGCCTTCCTCACTGATAACAATTTTCTCATGTAAAACAGTGTCACTATGAATGCAGTCAAACTTCCTTGCTTCATCTCTTATCACATGATTTACTTTCAACAATTCAATGGAAGAAAAACATAATTAAAGATAATTTTCATTGGCAAGTCCACTGCTTTCTTCATATTCAACCTCATGCCTAGAAGATTTTTTACTTGAAATATTATAAACATTTTTCTTCAACAATTTGAAAGAAGCAAAACACAATGGAAAAGTTCTTTCATTTGATTCAAAACTTTCTTCATTTTCTTCATTGTTGTCATATGCACATTTTTCAATTTCTTTGGATTATTGAACACAATCATTTTCAGATTTGGAAAGTGCAATTGCTTGTTCTGAAAGTCAACCTCATAGTCATTATTGTACTTATCATACCTGGGCTCACCAAAAATCTTTGTAATATCATCAAATAGGAAAATTGAGGCAGTGGCTTGTTCTTTTGCAGGTTGATCTGCAAATTCACATTTAGGGTTGTCTACAAGTGCATACATAAAACAGTTAGTTTCTTGCTCATGATGACATGGATCCAAATTCAAACCAATATCAAAACAATTCAGAACATAATCTTTCAACTCCTCATCATCTACATTTTCGGATTCATCTTCGACCACTGGCTGCAATTTTGAACTGATAAAACCTTTTATATAATAAGTAATAGGGTCATCAAACACATGAGAATAATGTTGCAATTTCTTGTCAATTTGTTCTAGTGAATCAATGTGATATGGAATCAACATACATTCCTTTGCTTCAGTGATGATCTTAAAATTTTCTTTCAACAATTTAAATGAAGAAAAGCATAAAGGTAAAGAATTGTCTTCAGTTGATTCGATACTTTATTCATATTCTTCTTTGTAACTGTGATATGTGGGTTGATTGTTCTCATTGCACTCCTGAAAAGGAAAAATTTCTTATAGAGAACTTGCAACTGGTTGTTATAGGAAGTCAACATCATAATCGTCATCATATTCATCATATATAGGAAAATCAACAACATCTACAATGTCATCTAACAGGGAAAATCTTGGAACATCAACCTGCTCTTCAACAAGATGATTTGTAAATTCATTTTCTTGACTATCTACAAATGAATACATGAAAAAATTAGCCCCATGCTTATCATGGGATGGATTGAAAGCTAAATTATCACCTTATTTTTCAATAAGTGGAATATAATCCTTTGTAAAATCATTAGTATTTAAAACTTCAACTAGCATTTAAAAATTCAAGAGGACATATGATATTATTAACCCTCTGCTCAAGGTTCAAATCAACTATTTTTTGTTCATATTTAATGTCATGTTCTTTAGCATCCAACTGCTCATTTCGAATATGTTTACATGCTTGAATATTGTGTTGAATCTCCTAAGCATCATTAAACATTTGTTGTAAGGACTTATATCTTCTTTCCATTAGAGGGAAAGACAAATATGCATGAAAGGTTGTTGTATAATGGAGCATGGCAGCAACTTCAGTGGGTTGAATCTCTTTGGGAAATTTGTAATAAATACTGGAAAACCTTCTACTGGATTTTGAAATAGTTTCATTTCTCTTCCTTTTCAAGGCATAGAACTCTTTAAGATGTAGATCCAAAGATTTCCTCTTGCCCGAAAATTTAAAAAAGACATTCTTCAATTCCTTCCATGAGATAATTGTCTCTGGCTGCAAGTGTTTAAACCAGTCTTTAGTATCCCCTTTCAAGGATTGAGAGAAGGACCTCATACAAATATCATCATGATCAATCTCAAACAAATCTATAAAATGTTTAAAATCTTGAATTTGTTTTTCAGCTGTGATGGCATTTGGTTCTCCATCAAACACGGGTAGGTACTTATATTGCTTTGGAGGAAAATTATGAAGGATGTGAGGTAATTTTAAAGGTCGGTATCTATATTGTATCTTGAAGGGTGTTGGATAAAGTACATGACATGAGATATCATCCTTGATTTCATGAGGCTCATCAACTTTGCTATGGTCAACACATGGCTTAGATGGAAGATTTTGATCAAAATCAATAATACAATAAGGAAATATATGTAAAAATTTAAGAGGGGGATATACAAGTTGACGATTCTCATGATCATCATTTGAATACACAGGTAAACAAAAAATTGTTTATCATGTTCAGGAAAGGACAAAAGTTAATTAATAACAAAAAATATTATGTCTTGGAAAAAACTCAGCTTTAGATACTTGTTTTCTCCCATGATGTCCTTTCGTATCTCTATTAATGGATCTCATCCTCCAGTGGAGTATCTGAATCACATTTGAATCTTTATTGGAGTCACTAGGTTGAAATGTACAACCTTCTTGTGTCTGAACTCTGTCCACCATCAGAAATCAGGTCTAAGCCTTGTCATTCCTCGCATGGAAATTGTAACTTTCATCCTCGACAACGGCGCTAGAATGTTAGCACTCTGTAAATTTGTTCGATTGATAAAACAGATGATAGAGGTAACCTACAAACCAACTTTAGAGTTGGGTACTAGCCTGCTTAGCTCAGAGAGGGCTCTCTCCTGTCACTTGGTATTTCTTTGATAATCAATGGCTAGATTTTTTTTCTTTGGGGGGTTTTTTATATTTTTTCTGGCAAGTAAGGGGAGGGACACTTAGGACTATAGAGTCAAAATTTTGAAAATTAATGGAAGCAATGATTGGTTGGTAGAACTCTCTAGAGGATAAAGGATAAATAAGGTGATAAATCTAAGTTATAATTTGTAAATTTACAGAATGTAGGAAGAAAACAAAACATATAACTGCATTAGAGAATTAAATAAATGAATTCTGAATTAGTTAGGAAGAACTTAACACAGTTTAAATTGTTTCATCTGAGAGCATCACAAGATGAATTATGGGCCTTTGACTATCCAATTTAAACAGAAGACAGTGAAAATGAAATAAAAAATATAGGAATTACATACAAAGAGAGGAGACAAAACTCAGATTACCACCATTAGAATATTTTCATGGAAACTTCAAGACCTCTGCATGTGTAGTCAATTAAACTTCAGAAAATTACATCCAAGTTCTGAATAGCTAAAGTCATTCCCTTGCACTTCTTCTAACCCCTGATACATTTGGAACTCCTAATATTTATACAAGATGAGTTCCTTTGGTTTGAAACTGATTACAGTGATTACAAAGAAACGTTTCAGTTTCTGAAACCGATTACAATGATTAGAAAGGAATGTTTCAGTTTCTAAAAGATTACAATGATTTAAATGAAAGGTTTCAGTTCTGAAACCGATTATAATGATCGGAAATAAACATTTCTTAATCCAGATTATTCCTTATCTGGTGTTTCAGTCCCTCTCTTCTCCATCTGACTCTATTTTCACCCTTCGTGTGATTCGTTGTGTTTCATTGACCTCTCAACATCATTTGCTAGGCCCTGGAAAAATACATTTGGCCTTACCTAGCCGGATTATCTCCTTCGATTTCAAGTCAGGAAATGATCTGTCTCGGATATAATTTTATGCCTAAAAATGAGTGGAATGGGGGAGCCAAGTTAGTGTATTGTTTGAGCTGCAGTTGAAAGGTGGTGGTCGCACCAAGGTTTTAACGATCCTATATTCGAAATAATAATAATATAAATGACCAACCGCCATTTTACACCTTTTTAAAATTTTGAGGGCATGAGGAAGTGGTCTGGGGAAACCCACTTTTCACCCTGAAATGCACATAGAAGTGCCACGTAGCCCAAAACGAAAACCATGGTTTATATTTCGTCCCGCTTTTTAGAATTAACCTCTGCGCAGTTTCTCCCCCCGAAATAATTTTCGACCGTCGATCTGGAGAGTTCACAATCTGTGAGGCACCGAGCCCCATCACTTAACGTTCCTACCAGCTTTAGTTTTTTCCTACCATATTTATCCCTTTCTCTAGTTTATCAGGCTTCCAAACCGGTTTAGCATCCTGCTAGATTCTGAAATCTTGATTCACACAATAAAAATTAGTATGTGATAACAAAAAACACAGTAATAATTAAAGGGATTTAATGCAAAACATGGTACTATCATATTCATTTTAATAACCATTTTAATACCTTTAAAAATGTGATGTAAGATTCATATATGTTATTTATTTTCATTTATTCAAATTTTATTGTCAACTTTTATTTTTAAGATCATGGTCAAGCGAGACACCAAATTGGTGTATGATACCCCTCCGCCCAAGGATTTGACATACATACCCTACCCCCTTCTGTATTTGAACTTGTGACCTCTTATGAGGAAACACATGTTCCTAACCATTAGGCCCACTCAGGC
>JASDQU010105517.1:19295-38661 GCA_032191745.1 Picea mariana | reverse complement strand
ATTCACATATTAAATGGAAAGAGGGATTGAAATGTAAATCTTTAATTGTTTTATATATTGATTGCTTAGAGGGATTAAGAAATACTCTTATGCAAATCTTTAATTGCTTAAGGGATCTTAAGTTCACATGAATTTATGCTATATAGTGAGATCATCCATTTAAGACAATATATTAATTCAATTTAATTTAAATATAATTTATTATTTTAATAAATGGGGTTAATTAATTAATTATATTAATTTTATTTGGTGGACTAATGTATGTGGCTATACAGTAGTTAAACAACATTAATCTCTTTAATTAATGATAAGTTGATGTATTAATTCTTAGACAACAACAATCATTTTGATTGAAGATAATTTGATGGACTAATGTTTGTGGCTATAACAATCTTTAGATAACATTAGTCTCTTTGTATGTTCTCTAAATTATTTTGTCCATAGTTTAGATTAGGTTTCTCATTTTTTATTTTCTTAATTAATTTATAATGATTTATATAGTGTTTAAGTGGTCTTATAGGCATGAGGCAACCAATGAGATAATGAGATTTGTTGGTTTTGAACATTCTAAGACTAGAGATCGTGAAAATCTTGTACGTGGTAAATCTTGTACATGGCATGTTGTAGGTGATTTCTGTTACACCATGTATTAAATAAGATAGGTCATGAAATCGTCCTTCATTATTTCTTGTTCTCAATTTGCATTTGCAATCTCTCAGGTGGATCTCTTCTATTATTAGCCATTACTATTTGTTGATTACAAGTGCCTTTTTTCCAATTTAAGAGCTTGGGGGAGATTTTATTTATAAGTTCTCTACATGGGTTAAAACATGCATGGCATATTATTGCGATTTGTATTGCCTCCATTCAGAAATTGATGATTGTTTGCATCTTTCCTATTATCTATTAATTAAGAAACTCTATGTAGTTTGAGAGCTTGGAGGAGGCCTAGTTTTGAGGAACTTAACATGGGGTGAAGGGCCATTCATAAAGCCATGGAAGGCTTGTAAGTGTCATGATGTAGGTATTTTATATTTCCTCGTCCATTAAACAAGGTATAATGTCAATTTTTGATACGTGTTTCCTTGTTCTCAGTCTATGTTTGCAATATTTCTCATGAGTTTGGATCTCTTTTACTATTGGCAACCCCCCCTCTCCCCACATCAACTAATAAATTATTTTTGGTTTGAGAACTTGTTGGAGCTTAGTTCTAAGGTTTCGAACATGGCTTAAAGGGTGGTGTGTGTTGCCTACTCTTGTTAGTTTGTACTATATATGTGCATACATGAAGGATTTTTTGGCTCTCTGTAGTTGTTGGCATGCCTCTTGTTTATTGGGAAAATCTTTATGGTTTGAGACTATGTCTTGAGAGCTTGGGAGAGAATCCATGGAATAACCACATTTGCAAGGAATCTTGGTTTCGATCTTAAGGGATGACATAGGTGGAGATCCTTGGAAGCATAATGGGCATCACAAAGCTCAGTTTTGGTCTAAGTATGAGGTTCTCCACTTCTTCACCATGATAAAATATCTTAGTAGTTTGTCTACTCTTTGTTGTTCTCAACATATGACTACTTTCTTTATGGATTGTTTGGTTACATGTAACTCTTGGCACTCTATTGTGTACATCATAGAATCATTTGCAGTTTACAATATTAGCCAAGAAGGATTAGATGCATGGTGGGTATTGGGAAACCTAGTTTTATGGGCTTAATATCTAAACCTTTGTTTTGAATTCATAAGTAACACTCTTTAATAAATTCTTGTAATCATTGTTGAAAGAAGATGAAATTCAAGTGAAAAGTCATTGGGTTTTCTAATTAAATGTGTTAAATAGGGTTATTTTATATTTCATATTACTTGGGGTGAAAATTTGTGGCTTGCATTTTCCTTTCTTAGTGATCTATTCTTTTGATTATCTATTGGCTCCAAAATAGAAAAGGTTTTCTTGTCGACCAATTTTAAACTCATATAGGGAATGATTTTTCCTTAAACTAGAAGTATTGGCTCTATGATGTACCAAAGAGGAATAATTAGAGCATAAATAAAAAAATATTACTCATATATCGTACAAAGAACGATGAAAAATGGACAATATGAGAAAAATATGATACCTTTATTGATATGGAATAAATGTTCACTTGCCTCTTATAGGGAGGAACCTCTAATAGAGTAGAGATCAGATTACAAATTAATTCCAAGACATCTTTTACGAATTCATCTATATATTTATATAGTGATTTGTATCCCCTAAGAACATTCTAGTAGGCGAAACCTCCTAGTAATCCTTCTTAAAATAATTGTGTTCACACTACTACATAATCCTTATTTACTAATGATGTATTCCATACATAGAAACACATAATAATATATATGCTTAGGGGGTTAGGGAGGTTAGGAACCTAAATTCCCTCCCCCCTGAAAAGTGTCCTTGACCTCAAGGCTTGATATGTGGTGTTATCGCTCTGTAAATTCCCAGAGGTTGTCAGGAAAGAAGAAATCTACGAGAGGTAACTTTATCCAACCACTTCGAAACTAGAATCTAGCCCAACCAGTTTCAGAGAGGGATCTCTTTGTATGATTTAGCTCTGTTTTGATTTTAAGATATTAGGCTAGTTATATAAAATAAGATTGATTGGTTTGTTGTTGTTTTTGTTAAGTTGGCTGAAGGGACTTTACACATCCATTGGGCTATGGGGTCTGTGTTATAAAGATAGAAATCTAAACCAAAAACAAAAGATTCTTTTCACAAGGCAAGATAATGCATTCGCTAGATTCTTTTAGAATTAAAATGATGAAAAGCATAAAAGATGAGAATATCAATTAAAGTAAAGAAGCTGTTAAGAATTTCTTCACCGTAATATCAGAAGATAAGCATTAAGATTTTTCAAAGTCTGAAACAAGGTATACAAAGATAAATCCTGCAACATGCGTTACTTTTAAAAGAATTAGATTAGAAAACAATATGACAACTGAGAAAGAAAACATTCAACATAGAAAATAAAACATCACCAATGAATAACACGCGAGAATCCTGTGAAAACGTCTCTTTGTATTAATGGAAGATCTCTTGAAAAAGATTACAGTCTTGTAGCTTGCAGGGTGTAAAGATCAACCCTCAGTACTTCAAAGTTTGAAGTATTTATAATCAAAATTACATACAACCTTGTCATTAAAGATCAGGACGTGGCAAATCTAAATTTAGCTAACTAACTTAACAAGATACAAAAATTTAGGAAACTGCTTGATGACGTGTTGAAACTTCATGCTGATTTTTGGGGTGAACCGTTGGTGAGGCCTCTGCACGACCTCGTCTGACTGGATAGATGACTAGGCTTGGAAACCCCATCAACTACTCGATCAGATTGTAAATCTCTTCCCATCGAAGGTGACTGGGAACGCTCACTTTGAGTAATCTTCGGTATACTTCATCCATCTCTGTGTACTTGGCCAAAGTTGGCTTGATGACGAAGATGTACCAAATCTCATGTTGTTTACTGATGTCAAACTGTAAAGCATCTAAGAATTCCTTGCCCGTGATACTACCTTGTATTCCTGAGAATTTTGAACTATCCTTAGCCATAGTGGCTAGTTACTTTTTGTAATAAGCAAGCGTCATTAACTTGTCATTTATAACTCTCATTCCAGGAAGGCCTTTCTTCTGCAGAGCTTCAATCTTGCTGAAAATTATTTGCACTCCTGCATCCATGGTCTGGACCTTTTCCTCCAGCTGTAGCATCATTCCTCTCTTGGTCAGGACCCTCTTGACCTCTAGGATGGTCTTTGTCCTATCTTCAATCTTCAACTCCTCTAGCTCCTCTCTGGTTTTGGAATTTAGAAATTTGATGATCTCAGTAGATTTTGTGGTCATCTCTCCCAGTTCTGCTCTTATCTTCTCGATAGCCTGCTAACTTCTTTCCACCAGCTCGTATTGTTCGAACATGATTTGTATCATAGGCCATATTTCATACATGGACTTGGTGATGTCCATCCAGACACTTTCTTTGACCTCAGCCAGTGTTTTTCCTACCACTGTTTGCTTCTGAAGCTGTTGCAATTCTTGTTTGAGTTGGTATGAGGTTTGTTTTTCCTTGGAGAAACTAGTTTGATAAGAAGACTTGAGTTCCTGAATGTTCTCAATCTATTTTTTGAGTCTGCTAATCTCTGTCTCTTGCAAATTCATTTATTCCATGGATTTAGCTAGTTCAACAGTCTTCTCCAGGGTTGTCAGTGGAGTTGCCGAGGGAATTTCTACAACAGACGTTGTGCTCACTCGTGTGAGTGGAACTGTGCTCAGTGGTATGACCTCCATGGGCTTTGACTGCTCCTTCTCTTTTACTAGTTTTTCCAATTCTGCTTCCATTTCCTTCAACTGTGCATTATGCTCCATGATGAGCTTGAGCATCTCATCCTTCTCCCCTTCTATCTTCGTTATTTCCTTTTCCTGTGAATATTCTGTTGGAGGCAATTTCAATTGTTTCCTCAGAGATGCTATATCAACATTTTTATTTTTGATCATCTCCTCGAATGCTTTCACATTCGAGGGATCATATCCGATCTTGGGGACCAATTCCTCCAACGTATTAATCCTGTTATCCTTGGAAAAGAATGATTTTTTTTCTAACTTCAGCTGCTTTTGGACATTATTCAGAGATACTTGTAACTTGGAGGCAGCAGTGGAAGCATGTGCCAATGTGGAGAAAACCATTTCTCCAGTTTTCCTGTGCAGATCCATCTGATCAGTTGGATGCACATCTTTAGTCTGAAATTTGAATGTTGTCATTTTGTAATCAATGATTACTTTCGGGTCTGGCACCTGTGCTTGCAAAATTGCCATGTGCATTCTACCCTTCTCAGTGTCGAATGCAGACAACAGTCAATGTTGTGCAGTGGATGTTTTCTTCCAGAATAGAGCATACATGCTGCTAGTCAGTGTTTGATTTTTCCTTTTGATCAAGTCATATTTCTCAAAAATACTCAATTTTGGTCCTATTTTTCTCGGCTGGCTCGCTGGTGGAGTATCTGTAGGCTTCTTGGGAAACACTGTAGTCTTTATTTGTGTGTTTCTTGTGCTAAGGAACGACCAATCAACCTCCATAGTTGCAGTGGATTGGATTCCCTTTTCACCAGTCGTGTCAGATGCCTAACTAGTTTTTGTCCTCTTGGTATGTAGTTGGAACTCTTCGGATGATACTTCAGTGATGGAAGGTGAAACATCTTGTCTAGGCATTTTCTCCTTGGGAGCCTGTGGTGAAGTCGTCTGTGAGACAGTGACCGAAAGGTCCTCCTGTTCTGTCTCAACCAGAGTGTTTGGCTCCCATTATGTCTGGTTAGCGAATTTTTATATCTCAGGCCTGGATGTGTGGATGTATGGGATGTTCTTATTCTTAACTCTCATCTCTGAAATAATTTCGTCGGGGTCATAGTGCCATATGAAGTTAGAAAAAAACTTCATTTCTTTAAGCAATATATCTAATTCCTCCCCGGCGCCTTGGCTATTGCAGATGAAAGACCCAATCTGCCCTTTGATTCTGAGTTGTTGCTTCTTCTTCAGAGACACAAAATGTATGTCATCTGAATTTGTCATTTGCCTTATGTATTCCAGGGAAAATATCCTTACGGGTAAATATTTTGGCAACTTGTATGGAGCCAATTCACACCCATACACTCTGATCTCTATGTGGTCCTGGTACAGGTACTAGTCTCTCATCTTTGCAAGATCCGAGAGGTGTATGATCCTCTGAATTTCCTCGTTTATTCTTGACTCGGGTCTGCCACTGAGCATGCTCACCACAGGATGGTAGAACTGCTCGATAAATTGTTTGAAACTGAATTCAGTAGAATTGTGTTTGAGCAGTGAAGTCCACGCTATCACAGCCTGTGGCCTCCCATCCTTGTCCATCTTCTGCATCAAAAAAGAGAATTTTTCCGCTTGAAAGAATAGGAACATGTAATCCAGTATTGAGGAATATCGGAACATGCCTTCGGTGGAAAAATTTGATAATTTCTCATGAATGTTGTCCGCCAGGAAAGTGTTGTAGTCAAACTACGTGGTGGGTTTCTCATCGTTGGAGAAAATAGACAGAAAACCCAGTATGTGTTCATCCACCCACTGATCCGAAAAATCCCCGAGGAGGGTGTAGAGCGATGAAATGACCTGATTTCCCTTTACTGAGAACAGGGATGAACGATATAGGGGATTTGTAGTGGGAAGTTGAGCGGCCTCTGGGAGAAAGAGCTTGAAGATCTGAGCTCTTTGGGGGAAAGATAATTTCTGATACAGTTCTGTGATAATTTCTATATTGAACAGTGAGACGGATTCGGCCCTGGGTATCTGCATCATCTGGTCAATGGTTTCCAGTGTAATGAGGAAAAGAATTTCTCTTGATGAAGAAACCACGGCTCTCTGATCGGGGAGGTAGTGAGCCTGGCATTTGAGGGAGAATTCTGGGAAATGGTGAACCTGGGGGAAAAGATACAAGGGTAGGTTTGACTCCCAGAGCCCAGTCTCATCGCTCTGGTCAAGGAAAACCTCTTTAATCCATGGCTACAAGTCCACGAATCGAACTCGCATCTAGTGTCTGCAATTAAATGGTCTTTGTCGGCCAGAGGGATCCTGTTGAGGTCAACAGGGGGTGGGAGGAAAGGATTTTCCTCATCTTCAGTTCTCTTTGATTTTGGCGCCATCACTGTAAAAATACGAGGAAATCAAACAGTCATTAGTGGGGATGATGGTGGCTTTGGACAGTTGATTGTAATGGAAAGGAAAATGGGGAAAATATTCTCTGGTGTGATGATAGGGTAAATGAAGAGGGAATGAAGGGCGAAGGTAGTTTTGAGTGAATGGATACCCATCGGGCGTGGGAGACAATTCAGTAGGTTAACGGATAAGTTAGCCAGTAATAAATGACCAACGGTTCGTTTAGAGCCTGAGATGGCAGGTGACAATGAATGAAGAATACGGCTGGGCGACGTGGCAGGAATTGATTGGGGAGTAACCTTGGAGAGAGGACTTGTAAAGGGTGAACAAGGGCAATGGACTGACAGAGTAATGAGACGTGACCTCCAGGGTAAAAACGTGGATAATAACGTCGTGGGGTGACAAGATATGTCATACCTTGGGAGGCGGTGGGAGTCTGAACCAATAGATTCCTTCCACATAGATGAAAAGGGGCCCGCTAGAAACAATTGCATTCCGGACCCCCCCCACCCTCTGTTAAACACATATCGATCAAGGGGTTCCGAAAAACACCACGAGCCATTGATCTTCGCACTTTCTTTTCAACCGTAGATCTGTGTGCGATCTTTAACCAACATTATGGACCCCCCCCACCATTAAAGGAAGAACGGTCAGGGGGGTCTATAATCCAATCTAAGTTGTGGATCTGTGCACGCACATCTGAGCCATTCGTATATGTGCCTTTGTTATTTTTTATTTTGGACCCCCCCCCTCCCCATCGTTAAAAGTAGAACGGTCGGGGGGGTGCGGAAAAACCTGTCAATCGTATATTTGGGCACCCACTCTCGGGCCATTCATCTATGCGTTGTGCTTAACTATGAGCATGAAGGCATATGTGCTCCGAAAAAACTTAGGATAAGTGCATATTGTGGGTTTTCCCAAGATTTTCCATGTTTTTATCACCAAGGGGTTAGACATCAAACCTTTTAAACCTCAAAAACATGGTTCAACATTGATCATCGTGTTGGTTTTATTGAGACAAAGAAAACTATCCTATTCTCTAACCTAATTACCTGTGAAAATTAGTCCAGATTAAACTGTTGGACTAAGGAATTACTCTATCCTGGGGTTATCTGACCAAGATTAGGTAGTTTGGTCAGATTTATTCACTAACTAACCTAAATCACTTGGCTAAGATTAAACAGTTTAGCCAAGCTTATTCACTACTCCTATCAACATCAATTTAAAAGAACTTGGCCATGCTTGAACGGTATCGACCAAATCATTGTTATTGCATGGGGCTCTATTGAATTTCTTTTATGCCCTCTTTTATTCTTTTTCTTCTTTCTCTTTTCTTTTTTCTTTTTCTTTCTTTTTCTTTTCTTTTCTCAAATTATTTGCAGAATGGACAATCATTTGAAAAACAAAAACACTTAAAGAGATCACATTTCAGTCACCAGTTGATCTTATAAATTATAGGGTTATAATAGAGGCTCCACTTGGGGATGGTACTCTCCTTGCGAAGTGCCAAGAATCTCGATTCTTGATGTTCTGAAACTTTCTCCATAGTTGCCTTTGTTGCTTGATTGGTTTTATTTTTGAAAAATGGAAGACAATGTTCAGTAGCTTAGGGCCTTCTCTACAGGCTTCAACCATCTGATCAGATTTATTTCATTCAAAAACTTGTAAACAAAATGAAAATGGTTTGTACGATGGAAAAGTGTGACTGTGGGTCCCTACTGCGGAGGTGAATAGTGCTTCAACATTCTGCCATTTATAGGTCCTCCTGGCAGATTTGTCCCATCACTGTTGTTTAGCAAGAAAGCATTATTTCCTCTAAATTCTTGAATCATGTAAGTTCCCTTCCATAGACTGTCGAATTTTCCATGCTTCCCTTTATCCTCATTTCGGGCATCCCATCTCAGTACCAAGTCACCTAGCTCAAAGTCATCTTCTTTAGTTCTTTTGTCAAAGATATTCTTAATTCTTTCTTGGACAACCTGAGTTTTGTTATATACTTCTTCTCTGGACTGCTGCAAGTGGATCATTTGGTTTATCCTTCTTTGGGAGTCGTTCGGCTTGGCTTGCATCTCTTGCAGCAATTTCATGACAAGAACACCTAAGGAAGTGGCAAAAATTGCTTCAGTGCTATAGACCAAATGATATGGTGACATACCAATTGACCTCTTGGTGGTTAGTCTGTCGGCCCATAGTGCAAAAACCAGCTTGTTATGCCATGATTTTTTGTTTTCTTGCAAAGTCTTCTTAATAATGTTCACCAGGGCCTTATTTGATGACTTTGCCCGCCCATTTCCCTGAGGGTAATAAGTTGTGGAATGACCCAAACCAATATGGTACTGGTTGCAAAAGTCTATGATCTTCTTAGATTGGAAATCAACTGCATTGTCAGTTATAATCTTTCTAGGACATCCAAAATGAGACAAGATATTATTTTCAAGAAATTTAATAATGACAGAATCATTAACTTACCTGCTTGGTACAACTTCGATCCATTTTGTGAAATAGTATGTAGCAGTGAGAATCCACTTGTGCTAGCCCAAAGAGGGATGGTGTATTTCTCCAATAAAGTCTAATCCCCATTGTTGGAAAGGATCTTCAACAGAGATTGGTTTTAGGGGAAAAGGAAGAAGCTTCTTTTGCCCTCAAAAACCTGACACTTATGACACGAAGTCACTTTTTGATGCACATTAGTGAACAACGTAGGCCAATAGAACCCATCTCTCATAATTTTATTAGTTGTGGTCTTCCAGCTTAGATGATCACCACATTCTCCTACATGAAAATCCTACAATACTCTCTGAGCTTCATCTTTTAACAGACAATTCAACAAAATACCTCCAGGATCCTTCCAATATAGATTGCCTTCTAGAATGAAAAATTTTAATGCTTTCAATTTCAAAAACCTAGCTTTAGTTTTGGTTAGACCAGGGGGAGCTTGTAAGTTATGAAAAACAAATATAAGGTCTGCATACCATAGAGAGTTCAGAAATACCTCTTTCACACTTGGAGTCGCCTGCTCTCCCTGTTCATCTACCGCAGCTAAGAAATTAATATCAAGAGCATGGAAATTGGATTCAGCCATTAACTTTGCTAGACCTTGACCTTTAATCAGTTTAGTAGGCTTAATATCTATATCATACTCCAGAATGATAGGAATCCATTTTCCTCTTCTGCCATCTAGATTTTCCTAAGTTGAAATGTATTTTACTACTGTGTTCGGAACATATGTGATGGTGTGGGAATGGAGAATATATACTCTGAAATCCTTTATGGATTTTACTAGGGAAAAAGCTTGTTTCTCCATTATTTTATAATTCAAAGCAGCATCTCTTAATGCCTTACTAAAAAAAGATATTGGCTATTCATACCCTTCGTTGTTTTTCTGTAGTAATACCACTGCAATGGTATGTTCAGAAGTGAAAGAAAAAAGGTAAAAATTCTTGGTGAAATCAGGAATGATCAAGACTGGAGCCTGTGTGAGTGCATGTTTGACTTGTTCAAAAGACTGCTTAGATTCAATGTCCCATTTTATTTTTGTGTCCTTTTTTAACATGTTTGTGATGTTCCTGAGAAGCTCGGCCAGGTTAGGTATGAATCTTCTCAAAAAAAATATTTTTCCAATGAAAGATTGTAACTCCTTGATATTCCTTGGGTGTTCTAATTTATGAATGGCTTCTATTCTGCTGGGATCTATCTTAATTCCATACTTAGATATTATGTGCCCCAATAGTTTACCTTCCTCTAGTCCGAAAAGGCTTTTCTTAGGATTCAGAGAAATCCCAAATTTCGTGCATTTCTCAAATACTCATCTAAGATGTCTTAAGTGCTCGTCATCGAATTGGAAAAACGCAATTACGTCATCTAGGTAAATGACAATAAATTTGCTAAGTTCTTCCACAAAAGCGATGTCCATCACTCTTTGGAAAGTGGCCCCAAAGTTCATCAACCCGAAAGGCATTTTCACGTACATGAAGGTGCCCCAAGGTGTTGTGAAGGTTGTTTTCTCTTAGTCGTCTGGGTGAACGAGAACTGGGTTATAGCCTAAGAAACCATCTAGTAAGGAGATTCGGCTAGATCCAACTACCTTTTGTAATATGTGGTCCATTTTTGGCAATGGGTAGTTGTCCTTTAGAGAAACTTTGTTAGGTTACAGAAATCAATACAAAGCCTAATTTCCCCAGACTTCTTTCAGGTTGGGACCAGATTTGAAACCCATTTGGAAAATCGTAAGGAAACTATGATTTTACCATCATACATATTTTTTATTTCTTTTTCTATTAGGGGAAGTAACTTGGGATTGATTCTCCTAAGCTTCTGTCTGAAAGTTTTTTGGTCTTCTTTTATCGAGATCCTATGTTGTATGATGCTTGTGTCATAATATTTTAAATATCCATAACCCCAAGCAAACACGTCCGCATTTTCCTTGAAAAGTTCAATGTATTTGAGTTTCTGCTCAGGAGGTAAGGATTTAGAAAGTTTTACTATCTTGGGCTTCTCTTATGTTCCTATGTTAACATCTTCAACCTCTTTACCACTAGCTTCAATTTTTGTTTTTTTAGCTACATCATTAAAATCAAAAAGGTCTTATAAAGGAACTAAACCCCTAGGTAAAACATTACCTTTTAAATGGAAAACATCGGATTCTAACTCATCTTCACCTAACTCTTCTGAATCTATCTTATTCACACTATCATTTCCAAAATCAGATCTATTTACATTTTCATCCTCGTTTTCTAGGTCTATGTTTGTACACTCGAAATCATTTTTACATTGTAGAAAATCTTCAATTTGGTCATCATTCCCAAACACCTGCCAGTATTTGTTGTTGTCTGGGATAGTTGGTCTGCACTTCACCTCCACCATGTATGGGTGAGTGGAATGAAAAGGTATCTTGCACGTAGTTGTTGATGTAGCTAACCCATCTACTAAAATATTATGTCCCCTGGGCATAACCTGTAAACCAACTTCAGTGAAACATTTGAGGGTATCCAAAAAAACATTCATGTAATCTCTGAGACAGGGATGTTTTGCTGCATACTCACCTTTGATTTGTTTGATTATTAATTTGGAATCGCCTCTTACCATGATTTGCTTGGCACCAACTTTCTTTAGAAGTTTCAGACCGAGCATGAGAGCTTCATACTCGGCAATGTTGTTAGTGCATTGAAAATTTAATTTGTAAGAATGGTTTTCCAAATACTTGGATTTGTGATTGTGCAACCAAAATCCTGCTTGATCTCCTTCTTTTATTATATCTCCATCAAAATCCATGCTCCAGAAATCTACTGGCAATTCTTCACTTATCACGTTTCTCTTTCTTTCTGCCTCAGTGATTTCTTGGCCTTCTTTCGGATCAAGTGTATCTTCTTCAAGCTGAGCGATTTTCTCTCCTGTATGATCGTTGTTATACAGGATGAAAGAATCTAAGTCAGAGTGTGCAGAGTACAGAGGATAGTTATGTGGCTTTTCTTGGCTGCTGACCATATATTTCATCAGCATTTCTCTGTACAATCTTCTCTATTTCCTGAATACTGGGATGGTGGCATACGACATATCCAACTGCAAAGTACTTTTCAACTTGGCCCCCCAAGACCTGGACAACAACATACCATATTTTGGGGGAATGTCTGTAACCACAAAATCCATAACCATGCTTTTTTCTGGAATCTGAACTAGAGTGATACATAAGTCCTTGATCAATCTGATACATCTGCCTTTGTTGGAGTCAAAAGAGTGTAAGTTCTTGTAAGGTCTGGTGACCTCGAGTCCCAGTTTTTCCATCACTTCTTTAGGCATCAGGTTATGGGAAGCACTTGAATCTAGCATAGCATTATGCAGAATCAAGTCATGTATATTAAGACTGATGTAAAAAGAAGCGACAGCACCGTTGTCAGTTTGACCATCAACTTCAGGGCCAAACAAGAGTTCAGGTTGATCGTCGGTAATATTTATAGTGTCTGAATGATTCGTTGATCCAACAGTTAAAGCCTTCATGCCTATATCAGGTTCAATGCTAAACGCTTTGATCACCTGCGATCTGTAAGCATCCTTACTCATCAACTCGGAAAGGGGAATGGGAATTTTCACTTTGGCTAATTCCCCTTCGAGGCTGAAAATAGTAGGTGCTCTACTTTGGCTCAGCCATTCTGATTTTTCCACCATAGTCTTCTAGGCAGAAGTATTTGGTGGGTTGGTTGATGAAACCTTAGTCTGTGTTGATCTTTGTAAAATGATAAGGTTTCTTTTTGCTGGAGCTTCAACATTACCTTTCTCAGGGATCTTTTTGGTAGAAGGCTTAGGGGGTTTCTTGGTTTCAACCACTTTCTTCGTTTCGGTTACCTTTTTTGGGGAAATTTCATCTGTCTTCTTACTTCGCAAATTGTACCGCTTGTGTACCTCCATAATGGCATTTTCAAATGCCTGTTGTTCAGTATCTTCAGCGCCTTCACTCACCTGCATTTGAGAAAGGAGGAAAAGTTCTTTCTCTTCCTGAGTGAGGAAAATAGCTTCGTTATCATGAATGCCCATGAGGTTTATGTGTGTGTCCTCCAATTCTTCAATTACCTCTTCTCCTTCATTGGCATAATTTTCCTGTAGGGGTGGTCTGATCTATTGATCAGAACCCCTCTATTCTCTTTGATCCCTGGGATCTCTCTGCCTGATTAGGGGGGGATTTCTTCTGAAGTTAGGATTCTGAATTTGTGGAGCAGGTTGATTTTCTCTAGGAGGATTTATTTCAGATACAGTGAGTCTCTCCATTTCTATAGCTAAGGAATCCATATTGGCGTTAGAAGAATATGTATAAGGTTCTTCTTTAATCATGACTCTCCTTTCGGTCCTCTGTCATGCCCTTTTAGCCAACAGGTTGGTCTCCACACTTATTGCGCTTTTATGCATGTCCTCTAGGGTGGTGGAGTTTCTTTCCATTAATTGATATGACATATCAGAGTCGAAACCGGAATTTTATTAGTGATAAACCTTGTGGGGGTTTAATATCGGCTGGAATTGCATTGTACAGATTATTGAAGCGGGTGTAGTAATTTTGAACTGTCTCACCTTGATTCCTTCTGATGTTTTCGTATTATGACAAGATTTGGAGAGGATTTTTCTTTACCTCCCATCTGTCTAGAGAACTTCTTTGAAACATTGTAAGGTCGAGCATTGAGGCAGCACATAAACCTTTGTACCATTTCTTAATGTCATCGGTCAAACTCTGTGCAAACAATCTCATTTGAACATCAGCTTCATCTACTTCCTGCAGATCAAAATAGTCACTCATTTTAACAATGTGTTGTTGTGTGCTCAAGGGCCCTTTTCCATCGAATTGTGGAAGTCGCATTTGATAATCCTGGGGCATAGCATGTAGAGGTGAGGCCAACACCAAGGGAGAATATCTGGCTGCCATGGTAGGTGGAGGAGGTGGGACAACAACCTAAATGATAGGTGGGGCGGTGACAGAAGACAAGGATGAGGAGGGACTGGCTGGCACGGAGTGAGCGGTTGGAGGTTTTGTAGTGGGAGATAGTATTTCAGGAGTCCGGGGTTGCAGGGTCTTTGGTTCTAAAATGATTTCAGTCACAAAGCTGTCAGATTTTGTTCTAAACAGGTTTTGTTCAAAAATGGTGTCAAAGTTGAGATCTTGAAGGGTAACAAGTTCCTCTGGAAGAGAAGGGGACCTCTGAAGGGGACTATGACTTCCTGAAATTTCTACGATGGTATTCTTTCTGAGTAACTGTTCTGGATTATCAGTTTCTATTGTAGGTTCTGAGTCTGGATGGGATCGAGTATAAGTTATTTTAGGAGCCAGATTTATTTTTTAAATTTGATGTGTATATTTTTAGTTTTATGAGTCCAAAAATTAATATTTACAAGCTTTAACAACCTCTAAACATTATTTCTTTTTCAGATTTATAATTTTCTTAGAAACAAAGCTATCTTCTAGGGAAAAAGAAAATGTGGGGTTGAAAGTTTGTTCGGTTCCCCAGTATGGTCGCCACTATGTTATCGCTCTGTAAATTCCTAGAGGTTTTCAGGAAAGAAGAAATCTACGAGAGGTAACTTTATCCAACCACTTCAAAACTGGAATCTAGCCCTACCAGTTTCAGAGAGGGATCTCTCTGTATTATTTAGCTCTGTTTTGATTTTAAGATATTAGGCTAGTTATATAAAATAAGATTGACTGGTTTGTTGTTGTTTTTGTTAAGTTGGCTGAAGGTACTTTACGCATCCATTGGGCTATGGGGTCTGTGTTATAAAGATAGAAATATAAACCAGAAAAAAAACATTCTTTTCACAGGGAAAGATAATGCATTTGCTGGATTCTTTTAGCAGTAAAATGATGAAAAGCAGAAAAGATGAGAATATCAATTAAAGTAAAGAAGCAGTTAAGAATTTCTTCAATGTAATATCAGAAGATAAACATTAAGATCTTTCAAAATCTGAAATAGGGTATACAAAGATATATCCTGCAACATGCATTAATTTTAAAAGATTTAGATTAGAAAAAAATATGACAACTGAGCAAGAAAACATTCAACATAGAAAATAAAACATCACCAATGAATAACACGTGAGAATCCTGTGAAAACGTCTCTTTATATTAATGGAAGATCTCTTGAAAAAGATTACAGTCTTGTAGCTTGCAGGGCGTAAAGATCAACCCTGAGTACTTCAAAGTTTGAAGTATTTATAATCAAAATTACATATGACCCTGTCATTAAAGATTAGGACATGGCAAATCTAAATTTAGCTAACTAAACAAGATACAAAAATTTAGGAAACTGCTTGATGACGTGTTGAAACTTCATGCTGATTTCTAGGGTGAACCATTGGTGAGGCCTCTGCATGACCTCGTCTGACTGGATAGCTGAATAGGATTGGACACCTCATCAAATACTTGATTAGATTTCAAAGCTCTTCCCATCGAAGGTGACTGGGAACGCTGAGTTTGAGTAATCTTCAGTATACTTCATCCATCTCTGTGTACTTGGCCAAAGTTGGCTTGATGATGAAGATGTACCAGATCTCATGCTGTATACTGATGTCGAACTGTAAAGCATATAGGAATGCCTTTCCCGTGATACTGCCTTGTATTCCTAAGAATTTTGAGCTATCCTTAGCCACAATGGCTAGTTTCTTTTTGTAATCGGAAAGCATCATTAACTTGTCATTTATAACTCTCATTCCAGGAAGGCCTTTCTTCTATAGAGCTTCGATCTTGCTAAAAATTATTTGCACTCTTGCGTCCATGGTCTGGACCTTTTACTCTAGCTATAGCATCAGTCCTCTCTTGGTCAGGACCCTCTTGACCTCGAGGATGGTCTTTGTCCTATCTTCAATCTTCAATTCCTCTAGCTCCTCTCTGGTTTAGGAATTTAGAAATTTGATGATCTCAGTAGCTTCTGTGGGCATCTCTCCCAGTTCTTCTCTTATATTCTCGATCGCCTGCTAACTTATTTGCACCAACTCGTTTTGTTCGAACATGATTTGTATCATCAGCCATATTTCATTCATGGACTTGGTGATTTCCATCCAGACACTTTTTTTGACCTCAACTAGTGTTTTTTCTGCCACTGTTTTCTTCTGAAGTTGTTGCAATTCCTGTTTGAGATCGTTTGAGGTTTGTTTTTCCTTGGAGAAGCTAGTTTGATAATAATACTTGAGTTCATGAAGGTTCTCAATCTCCTTTTTGAGTCTGCTAATCTTTGTCTCTTGCAAATTCATTTCTTCCATGGATTTAGCTAGTTCAACAGTCTTCCCCAGTGATGTCAGTGGAGTTGCCAAGGGAATTTATGCAACAAACGTTGTGCTCACTCCTGTGAGTGGAATTGCGCTCAGTGGAATGACCTCCATGGGCTTTGACTGCTCCTTCTCTTTTACTAGTTTTTTCAATTCCGCTTCCATTTACTTCAACTGTGGATTCCGGTCCATGATGAGCTTGAGCATCTCATCCTTCTCCCCTTCTATCTCCGCTATTTCCTTTGCCTATGAATCTTCTATTGGAGGGAGTTTCAATTGTTTCCTCGGAGATGCTATATCGACATTTTTATTTTTGAGCATCTCCTCGACTACTTTCACATTTGAGGGATCATATCCAATCTTGAGGACCAGTGCCTCCAACGTCTTAATCCTATTATCCTTGGCAAAGGATGATATTTTTTCTAACTTCATCTGCGTTTGGACATTATTCGGAGATACTTGTAACTTGGAGGTAGCAGTGGAAGCATGTGCCAATGTGGAGAAAACCATTTCTCCAGTTTGCCTGTGCAAATCAATCTAATCAGTTGGATGCACATCTTTAGTCTAAAATTCGAATGTTGCCCTTTTGTAATCGATGATTACTTTCAGGTCTGGCACCTGTGCTTGCAAAAAAACCATGTGCATTCTACCCTTCTCAGTGTCGAATGCAGACAACAATCGGTGTTGTGCAGCGAATGTTTTCTTTCAGAACTGAGCATACGTGTTGCTGGTCAGCGTCTGATTTTTCCTTTTGATCAGGTCATATTTCTCAAAAATACTCAATTTCGGTCCTATTTTGCTTGGCTGGCTGGCTGGTGGAGTATCTGTAGGCTTCCTGGGAAACACTGTAGTCATGATTTGTTTGCTTCTTGTGCTAAGGAGCGACCAATCAACCTCCATATTTGTAATGGATTGAATTTCCTTTTCACCAGTTGTGTCAGACGCCTGACTGGTTTTTGGCCTCTTGGTATGTAGTTGGAACTCTTTGGACGATACTTCAGTGACAGAAGGTGAAACATCTTTCCTAGGCCTTTTCTCCTTGGGATCCTGTGGTGTATTCGTCTGTGAGACAGTGACCGAAAGGTCCTGTTGTTCTGTCTCAACCAAAGTGTTTGGCTCCCATTCTGTCTGGTTGGCGATTTTTTCTATCTCAGGCCTGGATGTGTGGACATATGGGATGTTCTTATTCTTAACTCTCATATCTGAAATTATTACACTGGGGTCATAGTGCCATATGAAGCTAGAAAAAAACTTCATTTCTTTAAGCAATCTGTCTGCTTCCTCCCCGGTGCCTCAGCTATTACAGATGAAAGACCCAATCCTCCCTTTGATTCTAAGCTACTGCTTCTTCCTCAGAGACAAAAAATGTATTTCACCTTAACTGATCATTTGCCTTATGTATTCCAGGGAAAATATCCTTACAGGAAAATATTTTGGCAACTTGTATGGAGCCAATTCGCACCCATACACTCTGATCTCTGTGTGGTCCTGGTACAGGTACCAGTCTCCCATCTTTGCAAGATCCGAGAGGTGTAGGATCCTCTGAATTTCCTCGTTTATTCTCGGCTCAGGTCTGCCATTGAGCATTCTCACCATGAGATGGTAGAACTACTCAATAAATTGTTTGAAACTGAATTCAATAGAGTTGTGTCTGAGTAGCAAAGTCCATGCTGTCACCGCCTATGGCCTCCCATCCTTGTTCATCTTCTGCATCGAAAAAGAGAATTTGTCCTCTTGAAAGAATAGGAACATGTAAGCCAGTATTGAGGAATACTAGAACATGCCTTCCCTGGAAAAATTTGAGAATTTCTCATGAATGTTGTCCGCCAGGAAAGTGTTGTAGTCAAACTATGTGGTGGGTTTCTCATCTGTGGAGAAGATGGACAGAAAACCCAATATGGGTTCATCCACCCACTGATCCAAAAAATCCCCGAGGAGGGCGCAGAGCGATGAAACGACCTGATTTCCCTTTACTGGGAACAGGGATGAAGGATACGAGGGATTTGTAGTGGGAAGTTGAGCGACCTACGGGAGAAAAAGATCGAAGATCCGAGCTCTTTGGGGGAAAGATAATTTCTAATACAGTTATGTAATAATTTCTAGATTGAATGGTGAGACGGATTCGGCCCTGGGTATCTGCATCATCTGGTCAATGGTTTCCAGTGTAATGAGGAAAATAATTTCTCCTGATGAAGAAACCATGGCTCTCTGATCGGGGAAGTAGTGAGCCTGGCATTTGAGGGTGAATTCTGGGAAATGGTGAACCTGGGGGAAAGGATATAGGGGAAGGTTTGACTCCCAGAGCCCAATCTCATCGCTTTGGTCGAGGAAAACCTCTTTAAGTCATGACTGCAAGTCCGTGAAGTCAAACTTGCATCTGGTGTCTACAATTAAATGGTCTTTGTCGGCCAGAGGGATCCTGTCAAGGTCGACAAGGGGCAGGAGGAAAGGATTTTCCTCAGCTTCAATTCTCTTGGATTTTGGTGCCATCACTGTAAAAATACCTGTAAATAAAACAGTCGTTAGTGGGGATCATGGTGGCTTTGGATAGTTGACTGTAATGGAAAGGAAAATGGGGAAAATATTCTCTGGTGTGATGATAGGGTAAATGATGAGGGAATGAAGGGTGAAGGTAGTTTTGAGTGAACGGATACCCATTGGGCACGGGAGATAGGTCAACAGGTTAACAGATAAGTTAGCCAATAATAAATGGCCAACGGGTCGTTTAGAGCGTGAGATGGCAGGTGACAATGATTGAAGAATACAGCTGGGCGATGTGGCGAGAGTTGATTGGGGAGTAACTGTGGTGAGAGGACTTGTAAAGGGTGAACAAGGGGAATGGACTGACAGAGTAATGAGACGTGATCTTTAGGGGAAAAGCGTGGATAATGATTTCATGGGGTGACAAGATATGTCATACCTTGGGAG
>JASDQU010105517.1:3087-18839 GCA_032191745.1 Picea mariana | reverse complement strand
TTAGCCAAGACTATTCACTACTCCTATCAACATCAATTTAAAAGAACTTGGCCATGCTTGAATGGTATGGACCAAATCATTGTTATTGCATGGGGCTCTATTGAATTTCTTTTATGCCCTCTTTTATTCTTTTTCTTCTTTCTCTTTTCTTTTTCTTTTTCTTTCTTTTTCTTTTCTTTTCTTTTTCTTTTCTTTTCTCAAATTATTTGCAGAATGGACAATCATTTGACAAACAAAAACACTTAAAGAGATCACATTTCAGTCAACAGTTGATCCTATAAATTATAGGGTTATAACATGTGGAAAGTGTTGCTGAAAGACTATTGGTTTCCATGTAGCATATTCTAGCTGTGTATTCTTCCATTGTGCTAAAAATTATTTGATCGTGTGATGGAAGAGATGACAATGTCATTTTTCAAGGATGGCCTCTAGATACAAAGGTCCCCAACCTTCATCATCCAATTCGGGAATATTATTTTGAACCCGACAATTAGATCCAACCACTTTCTTTAAGTAGGTGACATGAAAGACTAGATGGATCTTAGATTGGTTGGGACGTACTAAATTTTAAACCACCTACCCAATATGCTTGAGGATCGCATAAGGGACATAAAAATTTGGACCCAACTTCTTGTTGCAGATAAATCTCACCTACAGATAAGAAATACCTCCCTTGGATCTGCCCTTTATCCAAGAAATATAGTGGGATAGATCACAACAAAGTTTTACCTAGATCTACCATATTTGTCCTAATTATGTTATTGAAGTGGGATGGAAAGGAATACCTTATTTTTGAAGGTTTTCCTCATGTGTTCCATGTTAGTGCAGCTCCAAAAATCCATCTTTAGCTCCTACAAGATGCTTCTTCTAAACAAAGAGACAATACACACCTTTCTCAAACCAGTTCAAGGTTAAGGAATGCAATAAACCAAATCTATCCTAATCTACTCAAGGAAAGATTAGACTTATTACAAGCAAGTATCAATTACTAAATACACAAACATTGGATGGGGAAAACCATATTTATCTATATAAATAAATGGAGAATAATACATCAATTATGAAGACATACCTTCAGTCATGAAATAATTCCTCCCTGGGCCCTTGCTCTAGCTCCTCCTTAGTCCTCACACATGCAAGGCTAACATGATATGAAGACTAATCATTGTTGAAGAGCTCCTATGAAATTTTGTAGCATGTACATATAGTATATTCTTCCTCTCTTCTTACCCTTGGAAGGCCTTCTTTATATATGTGGAGGAGGATAGGATATGCTTCTAGATCTACAGAACTTAGTGAACCTCGAATGGATTGAGATTTCCCAAGATCATATCACAAGATAAACAAATCACCTATAGTTGATATCCTCGTAACTCCCCAATTTTAGAATTCTACAGGGACGATCGTGGGATGATAATAGTGCATCCAACAATTGGTCACATGCTATTAGTTATGTATCTTGCAACCAGTCGCACTCTATTACTAGCTCAAAATGTGACCTCCTTCAAAATCAATGAACTCCAAAGGTACAAGAGTGTGTCTGAGTAAGGAATCATCAATGGGTCCCCCATGCATCCCTAGGGTGAAAAATAATATTGTAATACCAAGGTAGCCTTGTTTATAGGAGAAATATTGAGCATGAGAACACAAAAAAAATGTTATATGCACTAGAAAAGGTGAAGTAAATTGACCCAGGGATGAAGCAAGATTGAGTACGAGGAAAATATGTAAATTTTGGATGGGCTAGGGAAGGAAAATAATATTTCCTATTGAAAGAGAGAAGTTTGAATATGGGGATGTAAGAGTGGATGGAGGTTATAAAGGTATGGTTGGGGAAGTATCACATAAAAAACAATATGAAAATTTTGTATAACAAGGTTATCACCTTGCACAAGGAACAAGAAGATGGGGTGGAATTGTGATGAATAATCCCTATTAGGGAGTCATTACCTAAATTCAAAGCATAACTTGTTGAAGTATCCCATTGAAACTTGGACAACCATGTTTAATAAGGAGAATAAAGTGGTAAGAGGAAAGGAGAAAGAAGGATGCCAAGAACAATAAGAAAGTTATGAGCAAGATGGGAAAAGAAATAGAAGACAAATATTGTAGAGGGAGAATGACCTTCATATTTTAAGGGAATAATATTGAGTATAGTGAAGGGTTGACATGAAAAATTAATAAGATATGTAAGACATTAGAAGGATCGAAGAAAAAAAAATCTTAGGTAAAAGGAGGAAAAAAAGGAATGGGGTCAAAGGGATACCTAGATAGATTCAAGGTGATGAAAATGAAATACATGGAATCCCCTTGGGGGGTTATAGGAGTAAATAAAAACTTAGGAGAGAACAAAGAATAAGTGGAAAAGGGGCCAAGTTCATTCTTAATCGAGAATATCTTACCTTCATGAAAGCACAACAACCCACCTATAAAGGTGAAAGGGATTTCCATCATTGCATTGAGGAATGGACATATAAGGGGGATGTTATACTATAATTCCCATTAAAAATTATAAAATTGTGTCATCGTAGTTTTTGTTTCCAGGTATAGAGGAAATATTACAGCACCAAGAGGTTTAGTATTAGATTTATTGAAGCTCTAAAAGTCTAGGTAGTAGGAAGGAAGTGGTAAGTTTCAATAGTTTTGGTAGACAAATGTGACTATGATGTGAAGGGTACATAGAGTTTGGATCAAAATTTACCCATTTAACAACAATTAAATATGTTAGATTTGGATAAAAAATAATTGATAGATATATTAGCCTTTCTCTCATACTAAGAGAGAAGGAGGGAGAGATTGGAATATATGGGAGGACCTTCCACATGTTTCTCATATACAACTATAATCCATTAAGAAGTTAGGTATTCATAAACGTTGATAAGGATTCATAGGTCATGATTTATGTAAACTATGTTGAGAAAACCCCCCCAAAATAGCAAAGATAGATCAAGTCTAGTCAGAATAGGCATGTAATGATGAAAGCATACATGGAAAGATATTGTTAAAAAATGGCCCAATAAGTTGAGACATAATCCTCAACTACATGGATGTAGCCCACTCTCATTGGATGAGTGTACATAAAGGAGGGATCAATGGGACCCTTTTAATAATAGTGGGAGTTGCTTCTTCTTCTTCCTTGCTCTAAGAATAAAATTCAGGTTCAAGGCAATCCTTATTTTTGTTAGAATACTTTTCTTCCTCAAAGGGATCATGCCCTTGGCTTAAGGTCCTTGTAAATATTTTTCTTATAATTTACTTCCATGATAATATATTTTGGTTTAGAATTTTTATCAATGGTCTTAGTTGCCTCTTTTTCTTTGAGGTTAGTTAAAAATTATTTCCCCGATCTATCTAACAATGAACCTTTTTGGGTTATTATAAATTTATATAACTCCATATAAATCTTTGTGTAGAGCTTCAAATTCCCACTTAGGTTCATGAAATAAATATTTCCATATGTTTTAATATTAATATAGAACTTTTAGGAAGAACCTGCAAAAATTTATGACTAGGAAACCCAATTAATCCAAATAAATAAGACAATGATTTATGATTTTTCAGTGGATTGTACCATTGACAATCTCTTGTAAAAAAATTTGATTCCAAATGCCATTGTAGAAAAATTTCATTTACCTATGGACCCTCATCCTCATCCATATTCACTTGGATGGAAAGACAATGGGTAAATTGTAGAGATCACACAAACATGCACATTGTTATTTTCTTTTGATCCCCAATTTGTGGATAAGGTCACTTGTGATGTGATCGAAATGGATTTCTATGGATTGTTTCTTGGAAATACTTATTAATAAAATAGGATATATTTCTATGATGCATACAAAAATACATACACATTGCACAAAGACAAATCTAAATACCTTGTTCATATTACACAACAAGTTGTTCTTCCACAACATTCTTTGACATTCAGAAGAAGAAAAAATTGTTGCATCTTTTTTTCCACCAATAGAATATTATACCTCTCCTCCATTGGTAATTGCTTTCCCCAATCGTCAGTCACAATTTCGTCTCAACACCACTTCTAGATGACATTGTTATGGTACTATATTTTCATTGGTTCTCTGTTTGGTTCATCAACAGTCACTTAAAGCTTCCACTTGGGCATCTATAGTATTTCATTCCACTCAGTTGTATATGAACGACATTGTGAACACATATCATAATGAAACATGGGACATCAACAACTTGACTTCTACTTCAACAACTATTGTTTCAATTGGTCCACATTTGCATCATGTTTTTTACACATTGGCTACACCAACATATCCTGAAAGTATTGGAGGCCAATGCTTCTTAGGTTGGGAGGAATGATAGGGAACAAAATACATAATATATAGTTTGAGTTTATATGCATTGCAATACATATATCATTTGATTTTATATTCATTTTTCATTTATATTGTAATATGAGGGTGAGTGCACAAAGTTGGTGGCCAAAAATGTGGCAAGGGGGTCAGTAGGAATGCACACTTGTAGGAAAATGTGTGTGTTCTCAAGAACATGCACATGTTACTAAATATTATAGGTTTGGAAATTCCCAAACCTCCAACAATATTTCCATGTAGGTTCGTCGGCAGAAATGCACACATGTTTGTAGGAACATGTGCACATTCCTAACAAGAGCATGCACCCGTTCATGTTGTTCCATTTTTTTAAGGACCGTGGGTGCATTTTGTGCTCATTTTCACACCACAACTTAAAAATTTCATTCATTGAGAAATAAAAAAGGAAACATAAAGGAGAAAATTCCAAGAACTTGCCACTGTGTCCATGACAAAAAAGGCATGGTTGATTTTTTGTCATTTCCTTTCTTAATTTTGCAAAAACAAAATTAAAAAATTGTCATAGGTTATGGATATAAATCCCAATGGCATTGAAAAATTATTATCAAGGTTCATTGCACATAATTAATACTTGAATGAAAATCTCTCAACAATTCACCAATCTTCTATAGTTTTTTTTCAAGTTCATTTTAAAGATAACACATTGTTTTTCTTTGTTTTACAAAAAATTATGTTAATGATTTTGTTGGGATAAATTAACATTGTTTTTTGTAATACCTTAGTCATAAGTCCACTTATTAAATTTCCTTATTAAGACACACCTTATATTCCAAAATGGAACTCGGTGACAATGTAAACTACCCACCAACATACCAAGGAGAGAAAAACCCCAACCCACCAGAACCACCCAATATAAACACTGAAATTGATGAGGGGTTGGATACATTAAGAACACTTGTAGATTAGTTTAGGGGCACCGGAAAACCAATAAGAGTGTCCTTGGCTACTTCTTTGGGCATCATTGTAAGGTCCCTTGCAAGTGCCCAATGGGAATTGACTTATATTTTTGAGTATAGGGAAAGAATGCTTGAGTACTACATCACTCGATTGGATAGAAACCATGTCAGAGACTTAGGTATTTCAAAATAAGAACTATTGCCTATTTTTAGGGATCCTCGAAATGGACAAGAACTACCTTTGAAAAAAAATGCATGTGTATTAATTGGTGTATCCATCCACAGATTAGTCAAAACTAGATGGCTAGGTGGTATATGGTTTTTTATAAACCTTCCCGCAATAACAGGGAGGTGCCCTTATATTTTTTGAGAAAATTATGGGTGGAATTTATTTTGGGTTACCATGTCAAATACTTTGACATGGGTGAGTTCCAGTGATCTAGGATCTTTTCATCGAAGTGACTTATAAATAATTGTATTAAATGAACTTAAATTAAAGTGCACCATAAAGAAGGAAAAGCTCAATAATGAAGAGACGTAAGCATCAAATATGAACAAAAAAACTTGATAATGGAGTTCATCCCTGGTGGACTACATCTCTGATTCCTGCTCTCAAATGGGTAGGACTTTTTATTAACTCAGCAAAAGAATTTTGCAAAAAACATAAGTATACTTCATTCTGGAATTAAGTTGCATAAGCTTTACTCATATCAGAAAATAAACAACACCATTGAATTTGTGGCATCGAATTACCCAAAAATTATTGTCTCCACACCTCAATCTGACTCTAGCACTCTCAGGCCCTTGATAAATCTCATCTCAGTTTCTGTGCCTGCACCCTGCAATTAATTCATTGTACTTTGTCTCGAAAATCATGCCCGGTCGTTCCGTTGAGCACCCCCTCTTCCGTCTGTGGGTAAAATTCATCATTTAAATTAAATGTTGGGCGGATTGACCAATGGATCCCATTGGCCTAACGATTGGCAAAGGATATTGTAAGGCTTTTTCATAGGGGGAGGTCTCGGGGTCGAGCCCACGGGCCTCCCCTTTTGGGATTATAGTTATAAAAATATATATAACTTTGGAACCGTTGCCAAGTTTGGAGTTGTTGTTTAGATTTGTCATAGTTGTAGTTTGGCCACTAGATTTGGTGGGCCTTCTTTTTTATTTTTAAAAATCCGGTTTCAAGCCCTCATTAGGAATTTTCCCACTACCATGTGGCAGCCCATGACTGGGCCACATGCAAACCAACCATTGGACCACACCATCCACTTTCAAAGTCACCTTTCCAAATCACCTGCCATGTCCCATATGATCTTCCACATGGTTGTACGGACTTCCATGTGGCACTTCCTCATTGGTCCACATGTTGACTTGAAAACGTCGAAAATGAGTGACACGCAGCAGCCTCTAGTGTTTCCATGTCACCATGCTAATATCAACATGACACGTGTCTCCCTCTGCATGTGCCATGTATACTGTACGGATGTTGATGTCATCCGTACTGATGCTGACGTCAATAGTATGGGTGTTGACTCATCCCTGTTGACTGGGCTAGGTTGACCAAAAGTTTGACCGTGAATATCTTTCTATCTGTAACTTCGTTTGACAAGCCACTTACATCGTTGGAAATCTTGCAACAATCTCTTTGCGATGATGCCAATTTCATTGAGTTTTGAGGATTTTTAATTTTTTCCCATTCTCAATTGGATAGAAACCATGTTAGAGACTTAGGTATTCCAAAACAAGAACTATTGTCTATTTTTAGGGATCCTCGAAATGGACAAGAACTACCTTTGTAAAAAATTGCATTTGTATTTACTGGTGTATCCATCCATAGATTAGTCAAAACTAGATGGATAGGTGGTATGTGGTTTTTGATAAACCTCCCTACAATAAAAAGGAGGTTCCCTTATATTTTTTGAGAAAACTATGGGTGGAGTTTATTTTGGGTCACCATGTACACTATTTTGACATAGGTGAGTTCCAGGGTTGGGTCAAGGGTCCTCACAAGATTGAGAGCATGCCAGGCATGATTCCATGTTAGGTACTCATCCCCTAGGTGAAAACCTAACCCCCATTCCTAGCATCCTCCTATTGTAGAGATCTTGCAATAGGTACATTGAGTTATTTCATCATTGACCTGGAGCATAGTGCAACATGGAATCCTTTTTGCATTGTCTCGATAGGAGGTGACTACCGATGACATTGATAGAGGGGTCATAGATTCACCCTGCACAATAGAGTTTGGCGAGGAGAGGGCACATGAACATAGAAGTCATCCATGTGAACTTCACAGATGCTTGAGCTGCAGGTAGACCTGCTATGGGCCCATGGAGACTAGTGAACAACATATCTTCATGGAGGAGGTTATTATCTTAACCATAACTATGTTCTTAATTTATATATATATATATATATATATATATATTGTATTATGTGTATTTATATCAATATTTTATTGTATGTTGTTTTTCATTTGTTACGTCCATGTAGAAAACACTATACACCCATGGATGCATCGGTGCCTATCTCCACCACTAATGTAGCAGTAGAGACAACCTGCTCATTGGGTGTACCCCATACACAGGTATGTGTCACATTTGATAAATTCACCATAGTCATTTCTTTATTTTATGTCATCCTCAAATTTTTAATGTTCTTGTGTTTCTATAGGATGTGGGACCAAGTGATGTCGTGGAATGTCCATATTGGATGGACACGTCACCTGCATCACAGGTATCATGTGTAGAGTTAAAAATCGTTCAAATCTCAAATTTTTTGTGTTTATGTTTTTGAATTTTACTATTTGTTACTAATAGTTAAATATTATTAATATGTATGCAGGATATGGACATATTCACTAGTTATAGTACTACTGCACTCCTTGGGAAACTAGACTCTACTTCCGGGTTGGATTAATTTGGGACAAGGGATTTCTCATCACTTGTATAGCCTATGGGGATCCATCACTACCCACCCCCAACATCTATCTTATTCCATGCATCACCAATGGATTCACCCGCAAGCCACCCATATGCACCACCTCTTCCATTGCATCCATCCATAGTGGATGCAGCTATATTCTACCCACCCCCACCACTATTTCCATTGACACCATCCACCGATACTACCATAGTAGAGGTCACCTCAGACCAGGTTGTACAACCAAGCGATTCACCTACTAGTGACTCTCCGTCGAGGCCTGAGATATTCATGGTGAGATAATGTGTTGATGATATTTTTTATGTATCATGAATTTGATTTTACACATATTTGTTTAACTTTTTGTATTTGATCCTTGTAACTGACACATGGTGGCATCCCTGTGAGATTTGTGTCACAGAGGAGGGTAACACCCTCACGATTATTAATAACATATGTGGTGAGTTTTCTTAGGTTAAATTACAAAGTATCATTTTGTGTGTCTTTTAATTCATTGAGGAAAAAAATTATAACAATGTTTTACTTTGTGCATTCTTCGGATCGACGAAGCACACCCAAGTTGAGAACCACTCAAGGTGATTCTTCAAGAAAGAGAAGATAGATAGATTTTCAGGATGCTCTTGGGGGTGGCAGTGGTCAATGCTTGACCAATTACTACCATTATCTATATAGGCCACCATATGGTTGTTTTCCATGTTAGGAAACTTGTTGTCATTTTGTAAATTGGGAACGAGGTGCCATTTTGTAAAAAATGTACAATTTAGACGATGTTGATAATATATATATATATATTACAAACTTGTAAGTGAACAAACTTATAAGCTCAAGTCCATGAATCATAAATATATTAATTTTCTATATATAGTACTGGTTACTTGACTTAAAGACCCCAAAACTAGTAAAATTTAACAAAACATTTAATTAGTAGTATACACTAAAGAAATTTTGAGAAAACAAATGTGACTTACCTAAATGGTGTTGACAATCATACTAAAGGAAATAAATACGGAAAATGTGGGTAGCGCATGAAGCTCCAAAGTTCCACATTTCAATTTGCATGTTTAAACAAGTCACATAACTATGATCATCATAAACACATAACAATAAAAATAATATCCCACAACAAATAAATAGGTCCAAATGTATACATATGAAATGTCTATATCATTCTAACTAAACCCAACAAATACTAAGCAATGAATCACTGAGATAAGTAAAAATCAAAATTCTAACCTTCTAAGGCCAAAATATAGATTGTTACATTTACAAATCACTAGAACACCACTATGATATAAAATAGACTAATCCCTCCTTGCATGTCTTGTCATGTAGCTTCCCATTTTAACCTATACAACAATAAACATAACTTTCCATAACATTATGCAAGGAAAACGTCAAATCAAAATGTGGATTGCAATTAAACAATAATAACAAAAAAATAAATGTTTCTCATTCTAAGAAATAAAAAACATTTTTTCTAAGGACATATGACTTAACTTTATATCACAAAGTTCATTTCCATCCAATGAAGTGTTTATGACATTTCAATTCTAGGTGAAAAAGTTTCCATGCCTTTCCAAGCCATGTCATGCCTTGCCTTGCCTTGAGTTTCCATGCCATGTCATTCCTTTCCTTGCCAAGCCATACCATTTCATACCTTGCCTTGCCATGCCATGCCTTACCTTTCCATGTCTTTCCATGCCTTGCCATGACATTCCATACCATGCCTTGTCATTACATGCCATGACATGCCATGCCTTGCCTTGTCTATCCATGCCATGTCATGACATGCCTTGCCTTTCCATTGCATTCCTTGCCTTTCCATGCCTTTTCTTTCCATGCCATGCCATGCCTTGCCAAGCCATTCCATGCCATTCTTTTCCCTTCGATGCCATGCCTTTCGAAGCCATGCCATGCAATGCCTTTCCCTTCCATGACATGTCATTTCATGCCTTGCCTTGTCATTCCATGCCTTTCCATGCTATTCCATGGTATTCCTTGCCTTTGCATCCCATGACATTCTATTCCTTTCCATGTCATGCCTTGCCTTGCCATGCCATGTCATGCCTTTCCTTTCCATGATATACCATTGTATTCTTTGCCTTTCCATGTCATGCCATGATTTTCCTTTCCATGTCATGCCTTGCCTTTCCATGCCATGTCATGCCTTTCCTTTCCATGATATACCATTGCATTCTTTGCCTTTCCATGTCATGCCATGATTTTCCTTTCCATGTCATGCCTTTCGTTTCCATGACATACCATTGCATGCTTTGTCTTGACACATCATGCCTTTCCTTTCCATGACATGCCTTGACTTGTGTTATGAATGAAAAATCTTTCGCAACATTTCACACAATGGTTGAAGAAAAACATCAATGCCATCATCAATTAGACCACCTACAACACCAAAATCCATCAAAAGGAAAAAAACTATATACTTGGGTCAAAAATCAAAGCGCGCAAATTCACCAAAGGAAGTGCGTTCATAGTGTGCATAATGCACAGGCTAACATAGGCCTCAATGCGCACTGTGCACAAGATGTGCAACTGTCTACAAGAAAATTCATGCACTTCTATGAACGACACATTTATGAATCTTTTCGGCCCCTCAACCACTTCTAGTCCGACCCCCAACATGATTTGATACTCATATATGAGCAAAATATAGCTTGGATGTTGGTCAAGGGCTAGGAAGTGCCCTAAAAGGCCCCTTGTTCACGCTGTGAACCAATTATATATTTCCATGAATGGATGCTATAAATATGTTCCATGGGTGTGATAAGAAAATAAGATCTTCAAGGCATTGTTATGTTGCAAGAATTCTTCTTTGAGAATCCTCTTTTCTCTTTTAATCCTTCAAGCACCATTGCAATAGGCCATTCCACTCACCTCTTGAGGGAATAGGCATGGTATTTCTTTACCATTATCATTTATACCATTGTATGAAGAGAAAATCTCTCAATTAGGGAACTCAAGATCCCTCCCAAGGAGGAAGAGGGGACTCATAAGCCCCTGCCTTTCTCTACAACGTTTAGCCTATCAATACATTGATCCATTGGTAGCTATATGTTCGTCAATTTTCTATTTTCATGGTTCTAGTTTCTCAAGCTTCTCTAACATTTTTTACTTATTTTTTTTGAGTTCTATTTATTTGTTTCCATGTGTATTTGGTTTTTCTAATTAACTCAAAAAAATTTGTCTTGTTTAGCTGGCTTAACTCAGCATGCAAGTGTTGTGTTTTTGCTCACCCAAGTGACAAAACCAACAGAATAGATTGGCGACCATATTGGGGATCAATATAAAATTCCTCCCTATTTAAGTCTTGAAATCACTTCATTTTGATTTTTTTGACTTGCAGGTACCAAAATCGGCCTAGTTAAACCTGCCAAAGTCAAAATTCAAAGCTGGGGTGGGAGTATTTCACTTGGAAATTTCTTTCCCAATGCATGACAGGAAGTGCACGACTTTCAAGGCCCATAGATGCGCACTCTACAGAATGCGCACACCAAAGACTTCTTTTCTTTGCACACTTTGCGCCCTTTGTGCGCCTATCAAAACTGTAACCTATGCATAAGTCTAGTTTTCTCAAATTGTAAGAGTTTTTTGAATGGTTTGAGGGCCCCTAGCCTTCATATTTTTATTTTCTTGCACTTTGTAACACAACTACACTTCACTTAGAGTCCTTTATTATAATAATTTTAGATAACATAAGAACTTAGGGGTAACAAGAATCAATATTCTTCTCTTTTCTTTTTTGCCACATGGATGACTCATTTGTCTTGTAAAAATGTTGAGTTGAAGTTCTTTTCTTTTTCAAAACACAATTAATTTGGGACTAGAAAACAATTTTGACCCTCAAGTATGCTCTTCCCTCACACCTTAGTGTGATCTTGGGAATTAGAAAAGGTGGTTGAAAGGAAGTTTCATCTCTCTTAACAAATATTTAGGAGAGGACAAATCCCCCCTAGGGTTCCTCTTAGTTTTGGAAACCATCTTAAAAGTTTTGTAAAATTTTTGTAAAGGCCCATACATGCCCACGTGTTTACAATCTTAGGATAGATTATAAATACTTTCTTAGTTTAGAAAACACTCTAGGAAAGTTTAAATAATCAAGTAACAGGCCCATACATGCCCACATGTTTGCAAATTCTAGGATAGTTTTCAAAATATTTCTTAGTGTAAACAACATTCTAGGGAGTTTAAAGGATTAAGTAAGCACCCATATGTCCACATTACTAGTTATTTAGGGCTTTAAATATTTTGCAAGGTTGTGCCAAAGACACATAGTAAGCTAGGTAAGAATATTTGTAAGGACCACAGGAAGTCCACATGTTGCAATCTCACACTTAAAGTTTATTAAAAATCTTTGCTCACTTTTCACTTTCTTGCACACAAAGCCACTTCTCACACACATAATTTCTATTAGAATAGTGGAGGTCGAAGTAGGATTTCTTCAAAGGAATTCTAAAATATCTGACTATTTCTTTGGAAATTATCCACACCCATTTAATTCAAACGATATTGGTCCACACCCCCAATCTCTCATCCCACCACATCTAAACATTTTCTAAAAATGCACTAAATTTTCCTCCACAAGAGGTGCTAAAAGAAATTTTTAGTCTAGGTAGGATCTCGCGGGTAGGCATCCAAATAACCTCCCGTTATCAGGTTCTCACATTTTGAAACAATAGAAGTTGAGAATAGGGATCCTTAAAATCCTCCAATTCAAGTGTTCCTACACCATAAGGCAGGGAGATACCTATGAAGGGTCGAAGGCCGAGGTCTAGTTGTTCTGTGCATCCCTCCTTGAGTCACCCAACTCTTGTGAGGGAATCCAGTCCGTGACCCATTTCTGAGGCCAAAAATGTAAATGTTGCACTTTGACTGAGGTACTTAGTTGCCAAACTTAGGATATATACACAGGTGTAAGTTTTGGGCTACAATCGCACCTTGGTTAGACTTTGTGTGGCTATTGGGAAATATCGCCAGTTCTTTCGAGATATGCACCCTCTACCCCTCATTATAACTGACTACTTCAACCTTCACTAGTTCCTCTTCCAGTGGATTTAGACCCCATTGTTGAGTGCTATTGGAAGGCCCAATGCTAAATCAAGAGGAAGGACAATAAGTATTTTAGGACACGAGCTTTTATTATTGTTATTGTTTCCCCACGTGGAAAAAATCAATCTATCCACATGCTTATTTATTTTAAAATTGATTTATGTATGATGTTCATTTGATTACATGTAATTGTGAGTTATACTATGTTGTGAAGGTCAGAAGTATAAATTCACTTATTCATTTATTTCTCTTATCACCATTTTCACGCGTTCACTTTGCTAGTCAGAACCATAGGGGACCCATCGAATCCTCGTCATTCTAGACACTTGCAAAATCTTCCTCATGTTATAGGAGGAGTTCCTAGTCTCTCCAAATCACTGGCTCAACCATCTCACACCCCCATGAGTGATACTATCTTGGGATCAAATTTACTTGGTTCCACTTTGCTTGGGTCAAACACCCGAGGCCATCCATTTATTGGTTCTCCTTCACAAGGAGGCAGTATTCAAACTTCTTCTCAAGGAATAAGTACACCCCCACTAAATCCATATCGAGGGACATGTCCATTACCTACCCACATCATGGATGGAACTAATCCTCTTCCCAATATCCCTATGCCATACTTGGCATCCCTCAACATTCATGATTTAACCAAACTCATGAAGGATCCCATTTTGCATGATGCTACTTGGCCCAATATGCCTACCAAGTTACCTTCATACATTCTAAAGTTTGAAGGAAAAAAGGGGCAAGATCCTCCCAAACATGTTATGACCTTCCACTTATGGTGCTCTTCAAACAATATCATGGATTATTCCATCCACTTAAGGTTATTTCAAAGAACTCTCACTGGTTCATCAACCAAATGGTATGTGGAGGAAAAATCAAGGTCCCATGCAACCTTTGAATCATTGGCCAAAGCCTTTTTGTCCTTTTTCCAATTACCAGTTTGTCATGAAACTGGTCTTGAACTTCTCTCTAAGTTCAAGCAAACCACACCTATCCATATCGCTGACCATATACATGAATGGAGTTGGCGACGTAGTTTGTGTAAAGACAAAACCACTAAAGAATAACGTCTTGATTGGTTTCTTAAATCGATCATCTCTGTTATTTCCAAATATGTAGCATCCACTTTTCCTCAATTAGAAGAGGAAGCCATCATCAAGGCCCAACAATTTGACCTCATATATGCTCAATCGGGTTACTTGTACACAGTATTTCCTGATGCACCCAGGCCCCTACCATTTGGCGAGGACAAACCTAGGGCTTCTCACACTGAGGATGGGTTGATTGGTTATATGACACACTACAACCCTTACATCCACCCCTCACCTACTTATGGGGAAAATAAATCTCCACAACCATATGGAGGGGTGTCATATTACCCTCCTCCCACTCACCAATAGTCATATATTGTTCGTCCCTCTCAACCATTGGGGGCACCCCCATTGGTACCCATGATGTATCTACTCTCTCAACCAAGTACAAGGTCACCCCCAATCCCTGCATATAACCCAAAAAATCGTGGAAGTACCTCAACTTCCTACACACCCTATGGATATTCTCCACAAAATAATTCATATTTTCCATTTCCTGGTCTCCCCCGGCAAGTTGCTCCTCCAGCAGGACAACCGCATGTCGGTGTTAATTTTTTCATCCCTCTCCCATTCAACAAGTTCATGATTTTGAACAATTGAATATGGAAATATGGCCCATCACACGAATAATGCAAAAAATAAAGGAAAAAACTAAAACAATAAAAACCCAGGACTAGGAGGAAATAACCCCTAACAAAACCAACCCGCTGGGGAAAACCAAAATCAAGGAAACCAAAACACCCAAGGGGGAAACAATAAAAATCAGTTGTGACAAGGGAAGAACAATAATATTATAAATAACTTCCCTTCCCCTCGATGTGGTGAGTATGTACATTATACGCACCATTTCCCCCAAATTGATGAGTTCAAATGGATGAAAGAATCCATGAACACTCAATGCCGCCCAGTAGTGCTAGTGCCCCAGCAGACCCCACAACATTATTTGCAACCACCACCTCCAGAAGTATTTCAAAACCTATTCCACACCAAGGTGTGATGAATACTCAACAATAGATCAACTCTTCCCCACCAGAAATGAGGCAATATCCAAATCCAGGTCCCAACCAATCCGAAAATATGGCTGACCATAATATCCTCCTTACCAGCAAGGAAGAGATTCTTCTGCAAAATTGTGGTTGTCAATATGGAGTCCTTCCTCACTGTACCCCAACCACCTCGGGAACAACTCTTAATACACTAGGACAACTATTTATGATCCCTCACCCTAACACTAACCCCAATCCTCGTATACGTCGTGTACATTTACAATGGAATGTAAATAACCCTCATGCTAGGGAAATCGATAACTACATTTTGTTCAATGACTTAGCACAGTCCCCTGTAGCCATTTATTTTTTAAAAGTCCTCCAAACATGTCCCTC
>JASDQU010105516.1:103002-116030 GCA_032191745.1 Picea mariana | reverse complement strand
TCATTGTGGACCTACAAGAACACAAAGTCTAAAAGGTGAAAATTACTTCATGTTTCTCATAGATGATTATTCTAGAATGACATGGGTTACGTTCCTAAAATAAAAATCTGAATCTTTTGAGAAGTTCAAAGCATTCAAATCCTTGGATGAAAACTAAACTAATTTGAAAATCAAGTGTTTGAGATCAGAAAGAGGAGGTGAGTTTATCTCAAATGAATTTGAATAATTTTGTGAGAGTCATGGGATAAAAAGACAATTCTTAGCCACAAGAAATCCATAGCAGAATGGAGTGGCAGAAAGAAAAAAATGAATTGTACAAGAGATGACAAGAACAATGTTGAATGAAGCCAAGCTATCAAACAAGTTTTAGAGGGAAGTAGTCAACACTACAATTTACATTCTGAATAGAGGGGAAATAAGATTCAACAACAACAAAAAACCTTATGAATTATGGAAAGGTAGACCAACAATAGTAAAATGCTTCAAATTTTTCGGAAGCAAGTGATACATAAATAGAGATGATGAGGATTTGGGAAAATTTGACTCCAGATATAATGAAGGTAGATTTCTTGGTTATTTATCAAGAATAAAAGCCTATAGATGTTACAATACACCATTACACAAAATCTTAGAGAATGCCTATTGTTCCAAAGTTTGTACTTAAGGCTTATAAAGTACAGTGTCTAGGCATCCGAAAGTGAGTAAAGGATAAAAAGTGAGAAGAGTCAACCTTCGGGAAAGGAAGCTAAGGTTGATTTCCAGGTTGTCGTTGTCTCGCTTCCAACTGTTCCTGAATGTTTATATCCCGTTCAATCGCGGCCCATGAACGTTCAAGTTCTACCCTGGTGGTGGATGTTTTAAGTATGGTATCGAAAATTTTTAAAGCGATATGGGTTTGGTCCGACAAGCCAGATTCAATATTAGGCTATCTTACAATGGGGACAGTCATAGAGGAACAATAAAATTAAAGGAGAGTTCGAGGTTTTTGATGCTGTATCAATTTGATCTTATGAAAGAGAACTTTTGAATCCAATATTAAAGATAAAGTGCAAACCAAAGGTCTTTTCCCGCAACTGAGTTATATTTGAAATAAACGGTGTGTAAAATGTGAGAAAAACATTAAGCTGTCTATAACGCGAGGCTCCTATCAAGGGAGAATCTCACCCTGTAAATAGAAGAAGAAAATAAGATAAAAATAAATAAGACGAAGCATAAAATATGACAATCTAAAGGGTTCATAGGTCTTGTACCTGCTAATAGCCGATACGGAGGAAAAACTGTAAACGATATAGCTGACTAAAAATTGATCACCACAGTAGAGGTTTTACTAAATTGAAATGAAACCTTCATCATACATATACAAGTGAAATGAAATTTCAATATGAAATCACAGAGGAAATGAACTCATAACATAGTCTTGACGGAATCAGGAATCTTCGGATTTGCTTTGTATTAATTCTCAAAAATGAGATAGTCTCTATTACAATCGACCAAAAAGGTCTAGCCTTTTTTCTTTCTTCTAATTACATATTTATACAACTTCTGCATGCTAGGATCTTAATCGTCTCAACAGTTTTTTGGCTACAAAAGGAGATTTAAGCGTTCCAATTCTTTGTCTTTGTCCTCTTTCGGGCGGATGGATCACCTTCCTTTCTTTAAACTTCGGGTTATAAAAATAGAATAGGCAGACACATGTCATTATTTGGTACCCGAAGACTGCCCCTTCACCTACTGTGTGCAAGTGATGCACTTCTCCACCAACTGGGCTATCACCCTGGAAGGTTCTGCTTGATTATTTTCCTTAAAAGTGTAACAATCCTTCACTAATTGTGGAAACTTTCTTTCTACCTATCGGTCTTCGGCACTAATAGAACATAAAAGTACACTTGGTTTTATTAGCCATCTGTCTACTTGAACTATATCTATCTGGGTTGTCTGTGATATTTTAGCCATCTCTCTTTCCTCATTCTCCTTGATATTGAGCAAGTGTTTAGCTATATTGATCTGGCCCAGTGTCTCAGTACTTCTTTCACTATCGAGACCCAATGAACTCCCATCTATGAAGCCGAAAGTTTCTTCACAATATTTTATTACATCTTTAGCTTGTTTTCTACCTTCTGATATGTTATGCTCCCATTCCTTCAACAAGATGTTACCTCGGGTCTACTCTGGGATGGAAAACTTGAAACTACTGCCTATTTCCCTTTTTTTCGTGGCTATAACAACCTCTTGGAAAGCGACCTGAGCCGCCCCAACTTCTTTTTCTTTGAAAGAGATGTTTTCCAGTACTTGATCAATAAGTTGGCAGTTGTTTTGAATAGTTTCCACCTTAGCAAGTAAATCTTGCTGAGATGTCGATTCTCTTTTTCGGATTTCTATGGCTTGGGATTGAAATATCTGGATATCTATCACCTGGCTTTCAGCAAAATTTAATTTGGCCTGTAGTTGCTCTATCAATTCTTCTTGCTCGCTTATCTATGATTGGATGGTCTGGGCCACCTGCTGTGTTTGTTCGATATCGGTTTTGAGCCCCTCGATTTCCTTTTGATCAGCTGCTCTAGCTTTATACCTGAATTTGCCTGATCTCTTGCAGCTACCTCTGTTGTAGCCAATTTAGCCTCCAAGGTTTTGATTAAGAGGTTTTTTCACTTCAATTGATCTTTTAGGGACTCGACAAAATATTGGTTGGTCGTAGCAAAAGCCCCCAATGTCCCTGCTATCTGAGTTGCAAATTCTTCTTCTTCATGTCTTTTCCATCAGCTAAGATTTTAAATTTCTTGGATACCTTGCCTGCTTCTTGATAAATCTCTTGCCTTACAATGGCTTTTCTCTTCTTATCGAAGAAAAATTCGTTCAGAGGAAACTCTTCCACAGTTATGAACGATAGTTCTTCACCGAAAATCCATCCAATGTCTGGGACTCCCTTTGTGAATTGTAGGGGAGCAACAAAAATGATGGGACTGCCAATATGCTTGGATGATTTCCCTGCAGTAACAACCGAGGTTGGATTTCTTGTAGGGTTGGGGGTCTCAGCTTCCTGTTTCAGGGCCCCAGTTTGCTTCTTCTTTTTCTGGTGTTCTTCTTGGTCAGGTGCAGAATCTTTGGATCCCTTGGCTTCCGTTTGCTGTACATCTGGGGTCGTTGGGTTCTTACCCTGTAAGACTGGTGGAAGGCAGCTCCACCGGTGTTCCTGGAATTTGAAAAAATCGGCCATCTCTTCGTGCGACAGGGCTTATATCTGAATCAAGACCTCTGCATAGGATCTTGCGCCTTGGAAAATATCATCATGAGGTGAATTCTCGTGCTCATATATTTTAAGGCCACAACTAGCCATGTGATTACTCACGACCCTATGTGGGTCATGTTTCTTGAACTCAATGTGGATGAATTTAATATCTTCCAAGGCTACTGCCTCGGCCTTTGCATGTCCAAAATCTAATAAAGAATAAGTATTCAAATGAATGGGGAAAGGTGGCCATACCTTTTTTGAAAATTCTTTAAGCTCTTTGCTTATGCTGCCAATCACGATTTGCCTAGAGATTTCGCGACAAACCAACCTATCTGGTATAAATAATGGTAGGGCACATGGAGGAACAGAGGCATCGAAAACCCTGATATAAGAAAATTCTGCCTCTACGTACCAGTCGGCCACGCTGCTCAAGTTGGCCACGATGCTATCTGAAATCCTGGGTGGTGGATTACTGAAGATGATGACATGCATCGACACCATTACCCAATTGAAAATCTCGTATATGAAGTTTGCGGCCTTATCCTCCCAAAGTTTTGAATGGTAAACATGGATAGGCTTAGCATCAGATGGAGTCCAGCTCCATCTCATTAGGGGAAAAGGCGTCATGAAACAAATGACGTCCATGATGTATGCAGACATAAAAACTGAAGCAGCCTTACCATTTTCCCTCTGCGTTCGATATTCTGTAATCCGAATGGTTAGACTGTCTGACAATAGTTTGGCCATGTCAAAGGAATTGCCTTTAGCGACTGTATGAATCAAAGGCACCCAAGGGAGAAAGAAATGTGTGGTGTCCTCCCTCCCATACAATCTACAGGTCATCATTGTTATGTATTTGAATTGTGGTTCCAAAGAAGAGATTGAATAAACTCCATTACCATCTGCCCTGAACTTTGCAGGGTGTGGGACCCTATCCTTGATCAGATCAGACAATTTTTTGCCATATTGCTCGCATTCCTTCCGCTTAAAACTTTCCAAAAACTCAGCATCGTGCGAGAAGTTTGGTGTGGGTGACAATTGGTACATAGTCTGCAAATGTTCTGGTCTAAAGGTCCCAACAATCACCTTTTGCTCACTGATAATAGTTTTGGTCAGGATATCCACATGATCTAGTGCCCATCGGATCATATCATAGTAGGGAAGGAGTCGTGGCCTAGCCTCTACCTTATGCATCTCTGCCTAAACAATGATCTTGTATTTGGTGACCAATTCATCCTTCTCATTATCACTGGAATCGTCTGAACAATTCACTAATTCAGACTGCAGAACTTCAGAGATGTATGACCAGGTTCTGACAGAATCAATACTTTGGGGTGAAGTATTAGAAACATTATCTTATCCTTGCCCTGAACTCTCAGCAATTGTCTTGGACGCTTTTCGTGGCGCCATGATAGAGGACTCTGACTTAGCTCTCCTGTAGTAAAAATATGTATACATACAGAAATTAGCTTGATGATAAAATCTTCTCTATGAAAGATATAAATGAGCTTTGAAACACTGAGAGAAAGAGATCTATATATTGGCCATTTAAAATCTCGACGTCCCTATGAATAGAACGGTCAAATCATTTTTAGAGAAATATTTAGCAATAAAAACCATATCCCTACCTGTCACTTCACCATATTTCCAATTAATGCCATAAATTTTGATGGGTCGTGACACAAGTCGGTGTAAGAAACATTTAAATTTACCTCGTAGACTGTGCATATTAATATTTGTATTAAAACACTGATTAATTTGGCTTAGGTTCTTTAATTAGATTTTCTTTAAACTTTAATCACCTTTTTGACATTCATCGTATCGGGAGATTTCACTCATATCCTTCGAGCCCCTAAAACCCGAGATTGCGATGACGCGATCTAGTTAAGCAAAAAAAGTAATCCAGATTAAGTGTTTAATTAATCAATGTTTAATTGATATCACGATTTCACGACTCGGGGCTATGAAGGTAAAGTTTCTTGGAAGAGCGAATGTTGAGTCGCGAAACCCCGACGATTTTTAATTGATATCGCGACTTCGCTACTCGTGGCTACAAAGGTAAAGTTTCTTGGAAGAGTGAATGCGGAGTCGCAAAACCCTGACAGTGTTTAATTGATATCGCGACTTCGCTACTCGGGGCTACGAAGGTAAAGTTTTCTGGAAGAGCAATCACCGAGACACGAAATCCCAACAGAACTTAACTAAGGTTTAAGGAACTTTACTCTCGGCGCTAATCTGGGTAAGCTTTCGAGGCTGTTTCGCGACTTCGCGCATCAGGGCTTGGAAACTGTGTGACTTGTAACTCCCAAAGTGTGATATTCCGAGGTATATAAAAGTGAAAAATCTCGTTTAACAGTAAAAAGGCAATGGCTTAGGAGTATGAAGGTCATCGTCACTTCACATATCAGTACTACTGAGACTTTCAATGGATAAAAGGTCATGAAGTAAAAGACAACTTAAAGTCGAACCTTTGATTTTAAGAATTATATTTAAACCAGTTGAGAAAGGCGGCTCCAATAGTGCCAATGTAAAATTTGATGAAGTAGAGCACTAGAAGGTGAAAACAAAAGTAAATGTTCAAACAGATGAGCCAAGATGCAAAGAATAAAAATAAGAAGAAGGATAAGAAAATGAAGAAGAAGAAACAAAACACCAAGATGCAAAGAAACCATGTAGATTTGTTCAAAAGAATCATTCAAAAAATCTAATTCTTGGTGATAAAGATACGAGAGTTAAAACTAGAAGAAGACTAGCTAGTGCACCATGATATGCAAACTTCTCCTTACTATCTAAAATAGAGCCTAATAATTTTACAGAATTTAGTGAAGGTAAGCATTGTATCGATGCTATGGAAGAAGAGCTAAATCAAATTGATAAGAATGAAACACATGAACTTGTTCCAAGGATGAAAGCCAAAGGTGTTTACTTGGTACCTTGCGATTGTGGAAAAGTTTATATTAGTGAAATTGGAAGGACTTTACAAATCAGGTTTAAAGAGAATGGCACTGACATATTGCATGGCCTCACAAAGATATATACTCTCATAAAACACTCTAATAAATCAAAACATCAAATCGGCCTTGAAAAATCTAGCATCATTGCAAAAATAGGTCATTACACTAAAAGGAAAATTAGGAAGGCCATGGAAATTGAATGATGGTTGGATATTAAGCAAGAGTTGGTGCCCCATCACAGACAACATTAAAAACAAAAGGTAGCCCAAAACCTAAAGAGCATTTAAAACCATTTAAATCAAGTCGACACATGAGTTTAAAATGAAGTAATGGTTTTATCACTATTTAGGTTAAGTGTTGCGACCATTTTAAACCTTGATAACTTGTCTCCTAAATATGGGCTAATATAACAAACCCAATATGTCAAGAAAATAAAATCTACATCACTTTGTCTCCATCGTTCAAGATAAAAATGTAATTGGAACCAAGTGGGTTTTTACGAACAAGTTGAATGAATATGGAAAAGTAATGAGAGACAAAGAAAGATTGGTTTCTAAAGGCTATGCTCAAGTTGAAGGTATTGATTTCGAAAAAACCTTTTCCTTGGGTGCTACAATAGAAGATATCAAAATGTTGTTGGCATTTGCATGTTTCAAGAACTTCAAAGTCTATCAAATGGATGCCAATTCTTCCTTTCTCAATGGTAATTTATATAAAGAAGTATATATTGAAAAACTAGAAGGATTCTTATTATCAAAAAATAATGATTATGTGTGAAGATTGAATAAATCACTTTATGGGATAAAACAATCTCCCAGAGCCTGGTATTCAAGACTTGACAAATATCTACAACAACAAGGCTTCAAAAGAGGAATTGTTGACAATAATCTCTACATTAGTTGATTGGTGTGGTTTATGTAGATGAAATTATTTTTGGAGGCAGTATGAAAGAAATGTGCCAAGATTTTGCAATAGAAATGCAAAAGGAATTTGAGATATCTATGCTTGGTGAAATATCATTCTTTCTTGGATTAAAAATTTGTCACTCTGACAAAGGCATATTCATTTCACAAACCAAGTACATCAAGGAAATGTTGAAGAAATTCATAATAGAATACTGTACACCAGTCAACACACCTATGGTCATAGGTAGTAAATTGAGCAAAACTGATGAATTTCCAGAAGAAAATAAAACATTGTATAGGTCAATGATTGGAATCCTACTATATGTGACAACATCAAGGCCAGACATTATGCAGGCAGTAGGAATGGTTGCAAAATTTCAAGCTACACCAAAAGAAACTCATGTGCAAGCAGTAAAGAGGATATTCAAATATTTAAAGGGCACCTTGGACTTTGGCTTATGGTACTCAAGAAGTGAAGATTTTACTCTAACAACCTATACATATGCATATTGGGAAGGAAATGTTGATGATAGAAAACATACAAGTGGAGGAGCATTATTTCTAGGAAATAGTCTAGTGTCTTGGTTGATAAATAAACGATCTTTAGTCTCTCTATCCACACTAGAAGCCGAGTATATTGTAGCAAAAACATGTTGCACACAATTTCTCTGGATAAAGAAAACACTATAGGATATCAAAATAGAATATGATCAATCAATCTCAGTCATTTGTGCCAACACAAGTGCAATCAAAATTTTAGAGAATCTTGTTATGCACTCAAAGACGGAGCATATTCCCATCAAGTACCACTTCCTAAAAGAACATGTAGTTGAACTAAGTGTCAAGTTGGAATACATTGCCATCAAGGAACAAGTTGCATATATTTTTACCAAACCCCTTCCGAGAGAAACATTTGAATATCTCAGACGGAAGATAGGAGTGATATCCCTCTCATCTCATCAGTAAAGAAACACAACTTAGAGGGAGCATACCTTTTCCATTAATTTCAAAGAGGGATGATTACAAACATGTGGAGAATTATAGACAAGGGGTGGAAAATTACAGATAGGGGGAGACTTGTAGACAATGGAGAATTCTTTCTATTTCTGGAGGATTACATGTTTTTGAGTACAGGGTTGCCATCAATGATAAAGGGGGACATTGTTGAATAGATTATTGTCATTGATATCAAAGTTAAGTAAGTATTCACATATAAATATTCAAAGGAAATGTGACTTTAATAAATACAAAAGTGGAAGTGGATTAGAAATGAAGTTAATCGAAAGTGGATTAGAAATGAAGTTATGTAAAAGTGGAGTAAAACATGAAAGTGGATTAGAAATGAAGTTACATAATGTTGAAAACACACACTGGTACTGAGAGGGCGTGTGAATCAATGTCTAGAACTTTTGGCTACTTTTCACACTTTCATAGATTAGCTAAATTAACTGAATAAGATATATGCAGTGCAATTAATTATATATAAACATGTATAACAAAAAATGTATGAAGTAGATAAAATATCATTCTTTTATTTATTTAACTTGAATGAATACAAATAAAATCAATCTTTTAATATCTTAAACTTCAACTAAATATGAGATATCCAACTCTTTGATACAATACCTAGCTTGTAGTTCTTAGATCCAACTAAGAAATGATGAATCCAACCCTCATAACAAGACCCATTTTGTTGATCTCAGATCCAATTGAGATGTGAGGAATCCAATCCTCATGACAAGACTCAACTTCTAAACAGACACCAACCTGATAGAATGAACTTTCATTCAATCCATTATATATATCCACCAAGAAACACTTCTTCCCTTTGTATTCCTTTACATAGTCCTCCAAGGGGTGCCACTTTGAAACAATGTGTCCTTGGAATGAAACATTGCAGTCCCTCATTAATTAACACAAATGGTTCATTGATTTTAGTACACAAAATTAGACATTGATCTCATACGAATATTCTGGAGAGCTGGAAATGAATTTTACAATTCTACAACATGGGTTTTGCACAGAACTTGCCCAATTAGCCGACACATGAGAATTTTCCCTAGAACATGTGCGAGGTGGTCGATACAATTGGTTATTTGAAAGAAACTTTCCAATATTTTCCTTTCTTCCTTGGATGCCAAATCGACTTCAGTACATTTTACCTTTCCATAAATGTCTAAATCAACCTCTATATATTTCCTTTGTTGATAACTTGTTAAACTCAACTTTTAAACATTTTACTTAATGGTGGATATTAAAATCAATCCCCTCTCAGTTGTTAGTTACTAAAGATTTGACTTGGACTCACCCTTTTTCCTATTTTCTTCCTTATTCGATCGACAAACATCTTTTTGGTCGACTCAACTAGGAGAAATTTTGACTTGAGTATTTCAATTCTAGTCGACCCAACTTGCTTAAGCCTTGAATCGACTTGTATTTTATCGATTTAAGTTTTCTTTGACTTGGACCTTTAGGTTACTTCTTTCTTGGACTAACTCGACTTATAATAAAAACAACTTGAGAAATTTGACTTTGGTCATCTCAACTTTCTTTGGTCGACTTGTATTTCTCGACGCAGTTTTCTTTCAACTTCGACCTTCAGGGTAATTTACTTCACTTCTACTCGGACCGATCCTTGACTTTTTCCACTTATCCGACTTTGACCTTCGACTTCTTCGACCTCTTCTACTTATCTGACTTCGACCTTCGACTTCTTTGACCTCTTCGATTTTCACCTTTGATCTCTTCAATTTTGACCTTCAATCTCTTTGACTTCAACCTTCAAATTTTTCAATTTCGACTTCTTTAATTTCTTACTGAGATGTTTATACCAGACTTTTTGATATCTACTACATTTTATTGAAACACTCAACTTTGATCCTTTCTCCTTGCATTTAGTTAGTCGACTTTACCCATTTAATTTTTTCAACTCCACTTAAGGTTTGAATGGTTGAGACAATTGTTTCAGACTCGACTTAAGGCTTGACTGGTCGAAATGTTTTTTGCTAAAACTTTTATACCATACTTCTTGATTATGTGACTTGTATGGATCCATATTGGATTCTCCATTTACCCTTTTTGTCTAGATAGTTTCTTCTTTTGTCCATGGATGTTAATAACACATTCCACCATAGACCATATTGCCACTAGGATGAGCGCATCAAGTTCATATAATATATTAGTCAATATTATCTTTCTACTGATATTCAAGTCACCTTCATAACATTATGTCCAATATTGACAATGTTTGACATCAAGTCACCTTCATAACAATATGTCCAATATTGACAGTGCTTATCAAACAAATCAATCAATCAATGATACTTCACCTATCTATCAAGGTTGACGTCAATGACAAACAAATTGCTAACACATAAAAGTGGAGTAAACATGAAAGTGGATTAAAAATGGTAAAAGTGAAAGTGGAGTAAAAGTGCACATGGTATTTGCACATGGTTTTAAAACACATGGTGGTATTTTACCCATGGTATGTTGAAAAATAACTAAACAAATATAAAAGGGGGGAATTTATTATTTATTGAATAAAAGTTGTGTCTTTTCAAATGAACATGACTTTTCATGTAAATCTTATGGTAAAGTATAAATGGATAAGAGGGTTATGAGAAAAAATGTGTGTGGGGGTGAAAATGTAATATTCCTATGCATATCATTTGAGGAGTGATGATTAAATATCATTCAAGGAGGGATGATCAAATATGAGAGAAGATTATATATGATGTTGTAGCAAATAGATCTAGCATTATAGCAAGAAAAAATTGTAAACTAGATATATATGAGGCATAAGTAGAAGAAGAATCAAGAATATTTGGTGAAGACATAGAGAAAGTAGAAGTAATGAGTGTAGAGAAAATTTGGTGAAGATGGAAACAACATAGGGAATCGATGTCCCTTGTAAGTTGGTGCCTACAAATAATAGAGGGGATCAGTGTCTCCAGTAGGTCAGTTCCTACAAACAACATAGGGGATTGGTGTCGCTTATATGTTGGTGTCTACAAACAACAGTGGGGATTGGTGTCTCCAATAGGTTGGTGTCTACAAATTTATAAAACGATTTTTTTTTGTTTTCTCCTGAAAGGGTTTCCACATTAAATATTGCATCTTTTTGTTGTTACATTTTTTTGATTTCTTCATTATTATTTATGAATGTTAAAAATAAAAAAGATATCCTTATACGGATTCACCCCCCTCTCAATATAAGTGTGTGCTCAACAACAATCCTTACGACAAATAGGTGAGAAATGGAGAGAAGGAGTTCAAATGTTAATGTCAATGGTTTAGAATCCTTACATTACCATTTTTTAGTTCAGAGTTGAAGGGGGGGACTAGATGGAGTGACAAAACATTAGAGAAGGTTTTCATTCTAGACCATACCTCTTATTATGAGAAGGGAAATGGAGATGGATTGGGTTTAGGAGAATTTCCAAAGGATGATATTTTGGGATCTTTTAGGGATGTTAGAAGTGAAGAAGTGAAGTTGGAATAGTTGGGTAGGTGGGAAAGTTAAGACTGATATGTGTAAGGAATAAGAAGATGTCCAAACTAGTGTTGGGAGAGGATGCTTCCATGGAGGAGATCCTAGCCCTAATTTATAAATCCCTTACACGGTGTTGCATTTGTAAAATTTATCTGAATCATCCTTATGCCCTTGGACATAAAATGTTTGGATGTGAGTTTTAAGGCATATTCTAGAAATTCATATCATCACTTGGGGTTGGTTAGAATTTGAGTTTTGATTAGAAGTTGACATCTGAAAAAGTGTAGCAAGGAATTGGTTTGGGGGTCCATTTTTTCTATTCCTTAGGAGGTTCTCTTTGGTTTGATCCTATGAAGGAACCTAATTCCTCACTGCTTGCTTGTGTTAATATACTTGGTTTACCTATGGAAATGTGGAACAAAGAGGTATTGAAGGCAAATGGAAACAACTTGGGTATGTTTATTGACTTAAAGGAGAATCCACTGTCTAGAGAAGAAAGAAAATTTACCAAAATGTTGGTGGAAATGGATCTCCGTAAAGATCTCCTAGAGGAAATGAATATTGAATGGGGTAAATGGGAGTTCAATAAAATCTTGGACTAATAGAAGATTTAATTTAGGTGCAAAACTATCATGAATAGGACATGTTTGGAAGGAATTCTAGCAATGAAAGTAAAGGTGGGAATAAAGGATAAATGAAAACTCGAAAAAATATAGTTTGAGAAATTAGTCCTACAAAAGCTATGAAAATGAGGGTATTGGCATAAAGAAAAGCTCCCCAGATGTAGAAGGTCTCGTACTCATTCTATCCAAGGTTGAAGTTATATTATGGGAGGATCAAAGTGTAGTAGGCTCAAGGGATGCTACAAAAATATACTCAAAGGAGAGGGGAAAAGTGGTGAAACTACCGTAAGGAAGTGATTTGTTCAATGCCTGATATTCTAAAGTGTGTTTATAAAAAAAAGGTATGCCAAATCATTCCTTCTCTTCCAATTCCTTGTCTAAAATGAATTTGGACAATTCAAAATCCATTGAACAATGCTAAAAGGGTTTCCTATCCATAAAATTATGAGGGTTTCACATTTGAACTCTAAATCTAACTTGAATTCTATTAAATCTCCTTCAAAGATAGTAGAAATTGGGAATGTAGGAATCTCAATGGAAGAGAACCATAAGTTTTAAGAGCCAGATGATTTGACCTATTTAAGTTTCTCTTATTTCCCTGTAGAGGTAATAAAATAAGAATTTGTAGGAAAGATCCCATATAAATACAATCCAAGACTTAGAAAATAAAATATGTAGATGGAAGTATAGGGGAAAAATGGAGGGATGGCTCTAGATTCAGTGTAGGCTCCCTCAATGGGAAGAAAATCATTTTTATCTATTCCGAAAAATAAGGCCTCTAAAGAGATAAGGGAATATGGATAGTTGACCATTAGGTCCCCC
>JASDQU010105516.1:59181-80092 GCA_032191745.1 Picea mariana | reverse complement strand
GTGCTGAGTCTTATGCTGAAACACTGCTGTGAGCATATGCTGAAACACCAGGCTGTAGCAGATGCTGATGCTGAAACACCGCCGTGAGCAGATGCTGAAACACCACGCTGTAGCATATGCAGATGCTGAAACACCGTTGTGAGAAGATGCTGAAACACCAGGTTGTAGCATATGATGAAACAATGCTGAAACTGAGTTTGGCAATTAAATTTGACTGAAAAATTAGCGAGACTGAAACTGGGTGGGATTTTGAAAATTTGAACATCAACATGGTGGAGGAAGCAAGGAGATTTGGGGTTGTGGTGAACAATTTAATTTCTCCCTTCATTACACTAATTCTGAAGGCCAATAAACCAATTACATTTGATGATTTCCGACCGATCTCCCTTTGCAATTTGTGCTACAAAATTATTTCGAAAATCATAGCAAATTGAATCAAACCCGTTCTTTCAAAATTTCTCTCACTGGAACAACAGGGTTTCCTTCAAGGAAGGAGGATACAAGATGCAGTAGGCATAGCCCAGGGAAGCATACACATTATAAAAAAGAAAAAATTGAAATCTCTGGTCTTAAAAATGGATTTAAAGAAGGCATATGACTACATTGACTGGCAACTTCTAAGATTGATCTTGATAAAGGCAGGATTCAGGTTTTAGATGTCCAATTGGATCATGGCATGTGTAACTTCTTCAACATATTCAGTATTGATAAATGGCGAGGCTACAGATTTTTTTAGAAGTGGTAGGGGACTGCTTCAAGGTTGCCCACTCTCGCCATTACTCTTTATTCTAATCATGGAGGGACTCAAATTACTTCTAAAGAAATCCATCAGGGAAGGTACTGTTACAGGTATAAAAGTATCTGGTTTACATAAACTTTTACATTTGTTGTTTGTTGATGATATTCTAATTATGACTAGAGCCACAATGCATGAATGGTGGGAAATTGACAAAATTATCAGTCACTTTTGCAAAGCATCTGGACTAATGGTAAACCAAACAAAAACTACAGTTCATTATGTAGGTCTTTCGGACATGGAACTAGTCTCCTTCCAGAACCTTCTTCCATATACCTTCAGTAAGTTATCTTCGGGCTTCAAATATTTGGGCTACTATCTCAAGACTAGAGCACATAAAGCGAAAGATTGGGATTGGTTGGTGGCTAGAATAAAAAAAAGATTAATAATTGGTGTAATCATTGGCTTTCCTTGGGCGAGAGATATATTCTTATTAAATCGGTTTTGGAGGGACACTCAATATACTGGATGTCACTGGAAACAATCATGCGATCAGTTCTATCAAAGATCAGAAGATTGATGTTCCATTTCCTTTGGAACAATCAAAAGGACACTCAACACTTCCACCTGTGTAGATGGGATGCCCTCTCCAAACCAAAGAAAGATGGTGGTTGGGGTTTTAGGAATATTACCCTTTTCAATATGGCGCTGACAGTAAATACCCTTTGGAGATTTCTCACATAGGATGGCATCTGGAAGAGGGTTCTAAAGGATAAATATCTCCCTAATTTCTTGTTGATAAACTGGTATATATTGGTAGCGCACAAGGTCAGATCCGCGTCTAGAATGAGGACTAGTTTAGTCTGATCGGTGCATATAATTATTCATTGGTTGAGCTGGGCACCGAGCACTGGTCAACACATCATTATCAACAATGATAAGGTACTTGGAATGGGTGAAAAATCTATTCTCTCTGATGAACTTATTTCTTTACTGAATAATCAAAATATTACTGTATTAGCCACAACAAATATTTGTCATAATCCTTCAACTTTGATAGAATCGTGGATTGGTAGCACGACATTGGGACTGTCAGGTTTACTAAAGACTGAATGGGACACTTACTGCACCAAATTAAATGAAGCTGGGATTTCTCTACAAGGCACCAAAGACACTCTATTATGGACTGGAGGAGATGCCTCCGAAAACATGTCAGTCAAAAACTTCTACAAAGCACTCATATCAACACAAAACTTTCCGACTCAAACTGGATGGAAATTAAAATTCTGGAAATGGAACGCCCAGTTAAAGATGAAACTATTTATCTGGATGATATCAGAAAATAAAATATTGACCTAGGAAATGTTAAGGAGAAAAGGTTGGCATGGACCGGGCATTTGTTTTCTCTGCAAGAACAATAGTGAAGACATTGATCACTTATTTGTTCATTTCCCTTTCTCTAGGACTGTCTGGGCCAGAGCGACCACCTATCTCGGAGTTAAAAATCGGTGGGAGGGGGAAAATTTCAATTCGGTTTTTGTCTCCTGGGTGATGGATAAGACAATGCCCACAAATCTGAAAGTATTGATATGCTAGTTTATTTGGCTAGAGATGAACCAAGTTTTATTCGAGGCCAAGAAGCCATCCTTTGGGACTGTAGCATGCAGAATTATTGGGGCACACAACTCTCGCGCTCACCCACATAAATTATTTGCCAGGTATAAGAGACCTCTCTTACATTCGGAGGATATTACAATCGCTTTCTTTGATGGGGCCTCAATTAGAGGAGGCACAATCTGTGGATCGAGGGGAGTGATAAAACAACCAGATCAAGAAGTTATTAGATGGTTCATCAACTGTGGGAGGGGCACAAATACCAAAGATGAATTATTTGGTGCCTGGGTGAATCTTACTCTTGCAAAACTGTGGGATATCAATAGACTAAATGTTTTGGGTGATTCCAAAGTCATAATAGATTGGCTGAATCAAAAATCCAATCTTCATGCTATTGAAATTGAAGGTTGGTTACACAAGATAAAATCGATCATCACAGATTTCCAAGAGATTAGTTTCACCCACATATTTTGGGAATACAACAAAGAGGCTCATATCCTTTCCAAGCAAGGATTACTTGAACAAAAAGGAATACTAACATTTTACATGGTGATCGATGGGAGGAATGGCCCATCTACTCAGTTAAATCTGTTCTGAAGTGAAATTTTCTGTCTATATTGTAATAGATCAGCCATTGGATCTGAGGAGTAGAGTCCAATACTTTTTTGACATAAATTTTTTGGTAGTGATATTGAGCACTACTTATTCATGGGTGAAAACTCGTTGGAGACTTGGAGTCCCCGAGTCATTGATAGATGTTTTTAGTCATCCATTGACTGGATGTAAATTCCGTTTTAGTGGAGATATTTCTTGAAAAAGATTCTTGTAGATGTAAATGAAATTTTTATTAATATAAAATTTCGAGCGAATTTTCATTTGGGAAAAAAAACAAAGTTATCTATATTTTCAACCTGATCCTAATGTTGAACCTTCAATTTATCCACTTTTTTTTCAGTGTCATTAGTCAAAGCTACACTGACTTCATCAAAGGAAAAAAATTGCAACTCACAATCAATAGGTGCAAGTTTATTTTATTGTTCCTTAAGTTTGTTTTCTTGTTTCTTGGTGTCATCATTAAATGACGTTAACTGCCGAGTCAAAAACTTTGTTTTTGTTTGAAGTAGATAAACCTTTTGTGTAGTATGTGAAAACAAGTAAGAACATTAGTGAGTGTTCCTTTTTGCATAGGAATCGTAGATTATGGAGTCTTTCTAATCAATGTTTGCAACATATTAAACATTTTGTCCATTATTTCCATTTTGAAGTGCTTCAAATATTCCTCCTGAAGACCTTGATTTGTCTTCTTTATATGAGAATTTATTTGGATGTACACATTTGTCAAGAAATAAGCAATAAAAACCAATCCACATGCACAAAAAGATCCTAAGACCCCCTTATTTAATTTCGGGCGGGTCTAGGACATGAGATGATTAACCCTTATAACTTTTCGAGGAACACCTTATAACTCCTTAATGTACCTTATGTCTTCAAATAAACTTCTTATGTCAACTTTCACAAATGCAATTTTCCTTATAACTCCTTTACACTATTTAATAACTTTGAAATGCACATAAAAAAAAATGCATTTTCCTTATAACTCCTTTACCATATATAATAACTTTGAAATGCACATAAAAAAATAAAAAAAAATCTTTAAACCCAGTTTAGTTTAAAAGAAGAAAATGGTTCCCTTATAACTCCTTTACATTATTTAATAACTTTGAAATGCACATAAAAAAAACGTGTTCAAACCTATTTGAAAAGAAGAAAATGGAATTTAAACCCTCCCAATACTTTATCAATTGCATTGGAGACCGATTCAACTAATGCCCTATAGACTTATTGAAGCCCCATGACTTTCACATATAAAACACGCTGTAGAAGATTTAAGGTGTTACACTTGAACTTCAAATTTGCAAAAAAATAATAAAAACCTTAGTCATAAACCCTTAAAGGTTCTTCAATGTTATTCCCCGACTATGTACACAACATTGCGAGCCAAAGGATCACCCAAAATCAGTGCTATTATTTAATATTGACGCTTGTAGGAGAGTCAACTGTGAAGGAAACCAAAGGTTTAAAATTCCTGCTAACATGGTCGCAAGAAGTAATTTACTGGAAATTCGACATCTCAAACTGCCTCAATGTTTTGGATATAAAATCCATTTCAAATAAACAACTGCCCCATTTTCCTCACCATTGACAGTGTTGAGGTAGATTTTCTCCACACATTAATACACAAGTTCTGAAAATGTAAGAAAATAAACTGAAATAGGAAATACAAACCCTCGTCTCTTTCTTCTTAGAGATCACAGGTCGCTTCCCTTCAATTGAGATTTAGGGTTTCGAGCTCACACTTTGGCAGACACAATGAGCACACGTAGATTGTGATAGTGGTCGAATGGAGTCTTAACGTCGAATTCTGCAGAGATAGGATTGTTGGAGGCCAAGGGTTACTCCCTATTACCATGATTGTCATCATTTTCTTCGATATAATAAACCTTCAACCCAAGTTAACCCTTAATGTGTGAGAAAATACTTCGTTTATCCAATGAAAACCTTTGCAAATCCTCATCACCCTACCTAAAAATGTCGGTCTTTGGTATTTTCACCTTTCCCATGAAGTTCCTTTGGTGAGAGGAAGACTTCTCATAGTAAAAATTAACGTCCACACTCAAGTTATGGAGAGTTACAGAGTCTTTTATATTGAAAACCAACTTCTCATTCCAAACGGGATTGTGGTCCTTTGGGTATGAAACCTCTAGTTTTCAAAGTCTATTTCAACAAAGGGACTGGTCGAACCTTGGCCATCCTTGGGCTTGCACAGAGTATTACAAACTTCGAAATGAGAAAATAGAGGCCATAGTCGACAAGATTATATTATTGGTCACTTTTCAAAAAGACAGACTTTCAGATGTTAATTTTCTCCCACAACTTGTTAGACGTCTTACTCTCGCCTAGAACACCTTCTGCTCCGTGACTGGTGACTTTCTCTCCTCACACAACATGGAATCTCCTTGTCTTCCTCATGTTCTTGGTCATGACATATTTGTGGTATGAATGGTGAAGTCCTGTCATACTCGTTGGTGTATTATTTCCTAAATGTTCAAAGAACCAGGAAGTGGTCAACCCTCTACAAACACACTTCCAAAAATTGCAATGACAAAGAAATATAAACCCTCAAATGCAATGGCAGTGTGTTATCACATATAGTTGTCAAGGGAAGTAGGTCGTCCAAGTTGTGGTCTTCACAGGAAGCGTCCAAGCGCAACATTCAAAAGAAATCCATTTCAAGTTGAAATATAGGCAAGCAGACAGGTTCATCTTTCAACAGCGAAGATCCCGTATACAGTTCAGATTAGTGGCTCTCGGACAATCGAAGTTTAAAAGTTTCGCAAGGATTAATGACTAGCCAAGCGTACCGAAGTCCCGAAGAAAATCTGAGCCATTGAAGGCCGAGGAAATGCGTCTACATATCTCTCACTTTGGGAATTTGACACTTCGAAGGATTGCGCGAGCAAGCAGGAGAAAACTACCGAAGCCTGAACTCTCGAAGTAAATTTCAGCCATCCAAATCAAGAGGCCATGCATCACCAGATCTCTCACTTTGGGAATTCGACACTTTGGAGGATTGCACAAGCAAGCAAAAGAAAAAGGCCCGAAGCCCGAACTCCCGAAGTGAATCTCAGTCGTCCAAATCAAGAGGCCACTCATCACCAGATCTCTCACTTTGGGAATTCGACACTTCGAAGGATTGTGCAGGCAAGCAGAAGAAAAAGGCCCAAAGTAATTGAGAGCCATTGATCTTTGCAACAGGAAGCAGGGTCCATCCAAGAGCGACATGTGGCAACAAAAGTTAGGCTTTCCCAAATCGCAGATCGCGACCAGATTGATGACCACACTTCATTTCATGGACGAAACATGCTCGAACGATAGAATTCTTGAGTGGTCCCACAATTGAAACCATGGTATAGCGAAAGAGCTAGGTGGTGGAAGGTGGTGAATTGCGGGCTCAAAAGCGGTGCGGATCCAAACCACCTTTGATGGCCCCACAATCATGTTCTTATATAATGCCAAATCCAAGAGCAACACGTTGTATCCTCCTAGGCGTTAAGCCTTGTCCCGATCCCGAGGATTCAATTAATAAAAGAAAGGACTGGTGGTTGAAACCTCGACTCACTCAATAATTAAAAAGCATGGAGGGTTTGGTCGTGGAGACAAGAGACTGTCAGCCCGAGGTACCACAAAGGGCAGTTTTTCCTGCATGCGCATACTGACCAGAGTTTTCTTTTGACAGAAGGAACAAGACAAACAAGAGAAGACACACGACACTAGAGAAGAAGCACCCTAGCAGCAAGACATGTCTATTGTTTTGGCTATAATACATCAGATGAATGATATGTAAGGGGGGGTGTTTTCAGAGGCTGGAAAGCTGAGAGAGTTTTAGGAATAGGGCTCTGTATTTTTCAGTTGTAAGCCTGAGGGGCATGGATTGTAAATATTATGTTATTGAAGATCCCTTTGAGTTGTTTTTATCAGACTGTTTTCTTAGTTTACATATTGTTATGTTTTCCTTCTTGTCTAGATGTAGCATCTTTGATCAATGGATTCCTGAGGCGGTAGAGGATCTGATGTCACCTTGCCCATTTTCCATCGCTTATCACTCAGATGCTAGTTGTTTTTCTTCTTTTATGGATGTAGCATCTTGATCTATGGATTCTCGAGGAAGTAGAGGATCTGATGTCATCTTTCCCATGTTTCATCATTTACCACTTAGATGCTTGTTGTTTTTCTTCTTGTCTGGATGTAATCTCTCTGATCTATGGATTCTTGAAGTGGTAGAGGATCTGCTGTCATCTTGCCCATCTTTCATGGTTCATCACTCAGACACATTCTGTCTTCTTTCTTCTCATCACCACATAAATCCTTTTGTATGATAGGCAGTTTAAATACCTTCATTATTCACGATACTTATGACTCCATAACCCAATGGTCCCGAACTGATCTGCAACTACCTCTATCATATTTTCCTCTCTCTACAGTCTTACTGATCCACCTACTCAAACAATTTTAATCCATTTTACTTTTTTTTGATGGGTACTGGTCTTATCCTTCTTGCAGTCGGAGGGTGATTCTCAGTTCTAACATTCATGGTGCCGTTGTCGAGGACGGAAGTGAAGATATCTTCCCTGGGAGAATGACAACAAAAAGATCCAATTTTAGATGGTGAACTGAAGCTGGACACATTATTTTGATTGCTCATCTTTCACCATGGCGACTCCATTGTTCGGAAATCTATTGGCGACTTCATTGGTTTGAAATGGACAAGATTTTAGCTCAGAGGTATGCTTTTTGTGATTTTTAAAAGATAGTTGGTTTCCCTAATCCAGTGCCTAGTAGAGATGAATGGGAAAGTAGCCTTCCTAAATTTCAAGGAGAAGAGTGGGAGGAACCAACTGAACACTTGTTGGGTTTTCATGATTTTATTCATCAACTTCGTATCGTGCATGAATATGTTCAGATAAATATTTTCAGGTATTCATTAGAGGGGATTGCTCGCGATTGGTGTAGATCTCTCCCAGTTGCAAGTATCATCTCTTTGACATACTTTCATGCATCTTTCACTTTCTTTTGTAAATAATATTTTCTAGCTGAACGTCTTTTTGAGGGATTTTGTAATGAGTTTTCTTTGCTCCATAAAGATTCTGCTAGTCATGAAAGTCCAATTTGTGATGAAGCATTTGTTGTAGAAGAAAACATTTACCATGAAGATCATGAGGTGTTGAATAATATTCATTATGATAGAAATAACATAGAAACATCTGGCATCATATCAGATGTATCTATTTTTTTAAATGTTCATGAAGATCAACATCTCTCTTTTGAATATTCTGATGATGAAGAGCAAGTGTATTCCACAGTAGATATTTCTCCTGACTGCGAAGCTGACATAAATGATAAGCTAGTTAAAAGAACTAGGGAATATTTCTCTCCGTTTTTTCCTAGCTTTTAAGAATTGAAGGAAGATGTTGTTTGTTGCTCTTATGGAGAAAATGCAGAGGATATTCCTGTCCTTGAAGAAGATGTTTTTGGCAGATTTTCTTATGATGAAGAAGTTGTTTCAAATGCTGACCAAAAACAACCAATTTTTGATGAATATCCTAGTGAAGATGATGAAGAGCAAAGCTTTTTCATGGCTCCTTTGGAACCTTGTATCATGGTTCCTGCATATGATAATTATGAACCTAATCATTGGGATGGCCATGAAGTAGAAAAGGAAGGGCTAAATGTGTAGCTCATCTCATGTCCAACACTGGTAAATGAGTAAATACCACATGGAATTAACCAACCTGCATCAATCCTTTACCCACCTATACATGCTGAGAACATCAAATAATAGGTAAGCAATGATGCAATGAAGGAGATAATTTCTTACCAGTTTAGCTTGCCTTATTATAGATTTTATGACCCTATAGGGTTATATATGGATTTGAGTTCTCCAAAAGCATTGGAGCCTGCAAAATTATTCATCTTATCATCATTTGGGGGTACTGTCAATGTTCCAAAACATCTTTTCATTCTGTTGTCATACTTCCCTTACCTTTTGTGGATAATTTGCAGTCAAAGGAGGAATTATATTACCAAACAGTCTGGGTGGCTATGGTGGAAGTTTGCTTTCACCTAGCACATTGTAAAAAATTAGTTAGTCTAGGATTGTACATAAATAAGATCCTTCTAGAGCACATGTGTTTGTTTTCTTTTTGTAAGTAGAATAGTGTACATATCAATCTGTTGTCTTCAACAAAATGTATTTGAGATCGACTCCACAACCCAACAGCTAAGGCACTGAAACTGCACGTTCTTGGTAGCTCGCAGGGTGCATGCCATCCCTTGTGGAGCCAAATGTTATCACATATAGTTGTCAAGGGAAACAGGTCGTCCAAGTCCGTGGTCTACACAAGAAGCCTCCAAGTGAAACATTCAAAAGAATTCCATTTCAGGCTGAAATATAGGCAAGTAGACAGGTTCATGTTTCAACGACGAAGATCTCATATACAGTTCAGATTAGCGGCTCTCGGATAGTCAGATTTTAAAAGTCATGCAAGGATTAACGACTAGCCAAGCATCCTGAAGTCTCGAAGTAAATTTGAGCCATTGAAGGCTGAGGACACATGTCGACAGATCTCTCACTTCACAAATTCGACACTTCGGAGGATTGTGCAAGAAAGCAGGAGAAAACTCCCGAAGCCTGACGAAGTAAATCTCAACTGTCCAAATCAAGAGGCCACGTGTCACTAGATCTCTCACTTCGAGAATTTGACACTTCATAGGATTGCGTGAGAAAGCAGAAGAAAAAGACTCGAAGTAATTGAGAGCCATTGATATTTGCAGCAGGAAGCAGGTTCCATCCAGGAGAGGCGTGCGGAAACAAAAGCAAGGCTTTCCCAAATCATATATTTCGACCAGATCGACGACCATGCTTCATTGCGGGGACGGAACATGCTCGAATGATAAAATTCTTGAACGGTCCCACAATTGAAACCATGGTATAGCGAAAGAGATACATGGCGGAAGGTGGTGAATTGCAGGATCAAAAGCGATGCGGATCCAAACCACCTTTGACGACCTTGCAATCACGTGCTTATATAATGTCAAATCCGAGAGAAACATGTGGCATCCCCCTAGGTGTTAAGCCTCGTCCCGATCCTGAGGATTCAATTAATAAAAGAAAGGACTGGTGGTTGAAACCTTGACTCACTCAATAATTAGAAAGAATGGAGGGTTTGGCCGTGGATATAGGAGAATGTCATCCTGAGGTACCACAGAGGGCATTTTTTCCTGTAGGCCCATACTGACTAGAGTTTCCTTTGGACAGAAGGAACAGGACAGACAAGAGAAGACACACGACACTGGAGAAGAAGAGCCCTAGCAACAAGACATGTCTACTGTTTTGACTATAAATACATCAGATAAATTATATGTAAGGGGGGGTGTTTTCAGAGGCTAGAAAGCCGAGAGAGTTTTAAGAGCAGGGCTATGTATTTTTTAGTTGTAAGCTTGAGGGGCATGGATTATAAATATTATGTTATTGAAGATTCCTTTGAGTTGTTTTTATCAGATTGTTTTCTTAGTTTATATATTGTTCTATTTTCTTTCTTGTTTGGATGTAGCATATTTGATCAATGGATTCCTGAGGCGATAGAGGATAGCATATTTCATCTTGCCCATTTTCCATCGTTTATCACTCAGACGCTTGTTTTTTTTCTTCTTTTCTGGATGTAGCATATTTATCTATGGATTCCTGAGGTGGTAGAGGATTTGCTGTCATCTTGCCCATGTTTCATCATTTATCACTGAGATGCTTGTTGTTTTTCTTCTTGTCTGGATGTAATCTCTCTGATCTATGGATTCCTAAGGCGATAGAGGATCTGCTATCATCTTGCCCATCTTTCATGGTTCATCACCCAGACACATTCTGTCTTATTTCTTCTCATCACCACATAAATCCTTTTGTATGATAGGCAATTTAAATGCCTTCATTATTCACGATACTTATGACTCCATAACCCAATGGTCCCGAACTGATCTGCAGCTACCTCCATCATCTCTTCCTCTCTCTATAGTCTTATTGATCTACCTACTCAAACCATTTTACTTTTTTTTTATGGGTACTGGGATTATTCTCTTGCAGTCGGAGGGTGATTCTCAGTGCTAACACAGCGGAAACTACGTAAAAACCTTAGACATTTCAGTTCAAAAGAAAACATATATCTCTTTTAAATTTTTATTTTTGAAATCCACATGGTACAATCCAAACTTTTAGGGTGTCAATCTGATCGTGGGTTCATATAACTAGGGCATGATCGAGAGCTTTAACTTGCCACGAAATCCATGAGGTACCTTCACACCTTCCAAGTTAGATCTTATTCATTGATAATGGTTGCAAGAACCATGTAAAGATTCGCTTCATTATCTTCAATCTTGTTCTCCTTAACTAAGATCAAACTTGGCCTCCCATTTCTCATTCATTAAATTCATACACAGTATGAACAATAAAAAGGCAACATCATTTGGATTTGGAAAAGAGAATCAATGCATATTACCTTTACGTAAAACATCGATCATATTGTAAAGCCTCTTTCCATTGGTTCCATTCTCCCACTCAATCACATGAATGCTCAAGGCCATTATATCATAAAATAAATGTGTTTTGATAAACCACCAAGCCTCTTTCCATTGGTTCCATTCTCCCACTCAATCACATGAATGATCAAGGCCATTAGATCATAAAATAAATGTGTTTTGATAAACCACCAAGCCCTAATATCATATACATGCTCTGATACCACATGATAAAAACTAGAAGCAAGGAAATGACCAAGAAAGTAAAATAACTAACAAGAATACAAAGAAGACAGGCGGAAAATGCATCAAGCCAAGTCAAATCATATGTACATCAATGGTACATTAATAATACAACTCAATGTAATGATGATATCGTAACTAACCGTTTGCTAAGATCTAGTTAGGACTTAGAATTATTTCTAACAATAGCCAACAAGATAAAAAGAATATTTTCTAAGTTAATTTTAGAAGAACAATTTGGTTTCTTGAATAATAGATAAATCCATGATGGCATGGTGTGGCATAGGAAGGTTTCCATACCATAAATATAAATAAGAAATCAACCATGGTTATGAAGCTAGATATAGCTAAAGCATATGATAGGGTAAGTTGGCTATATCTTAGGTTGATGTTGATTCATATTGAAATGAGTCTATAGTAGTAAATTGAATAATGGGTTCCTTATCATTGGTTTCATTTGAAATTTTGATGAATGGCTCGACCTCTAGGTTTTTCTATCCCTCAAGGAGACTCATAAATGGTTTTCCTATGCCCCCCTTTCTTTTATTATTGGTAGCAGAAGGGCTAAGTAGGATAGTGACTGTATGTAAGAGGGGAGGATCTATAAGAGTTATCAACCTAGGAAATTATCTTACACTTTCACACTTATTGTTTAAGGATGATGTTATTCTAGTTGGAAAGGGATTGGGAAGGGAAGTAGGAATGTGTAATGAAATTGTAGAATTATATTGTAGATCTATGGGGATGGAGGTAATGCTCACAAATATTTAATTTTACTCATGGGATTGGAAGTATATCACGAAATATAGATTTTTTGAACTATTCCTTTTAATATATCATCTTTGGACAATAGGTTTAAATATTTAGGTTTATGTCTAAAACATAATGATTATAGGTTTAGAGATTGGAATTGGATTTATGAAAAAGTTGAAAGTAGTGCTACATTGGTTATATAAATGGTTACAGAGTGGAGGAAGATTGACCTTGGTCAAATTAGTTTTGTAAGTGATTCCTATATATTGAAGTTCCTTAGCATATGTTCCAAAAGGTATGTTGGAATAAATAAGGAATAAACATTTCGATTTTCTTATATGGAATGTAAAAAGAGAAAAGGGGGTATTATATTGGTAAAATGGAAGAATTTATCTAGGCCCAAGGAAGTTGTAGGTTGGGGTTTAAAGAATATTCATAATTTTCACTAGGCCTTGGAAAAAAAAAATTGTGGAGGTTGATGAATCATGAAGGATTGTGGAAACACATGATGTATGCAAAATCTATTCCTCCTTTTCTAATGAATGATTGGATATAAAGTCAAATAAAGTGTTTTCTTGGATCTTTATTATATGGAAGGCCATAGTCATATCTTTCCCTCTATTAGGAAATTGGTTGCCTTGAAGGATAGGGAGGGGGGATAGAGTGAGAATAGGGAAGGATCCATGATGGGATTATACAAGTAATTATAGGATATCACAAGCATTAATTAATAGTCTTGTGATATGTGATATTAATTGTATATAAAGGGAAATAGATCCAAATTTTACTTCTATGTGGAGTCATTAATGGAAAATTGCGGTGTTATTGGAACTTCATAGGGAGGAGGAAGAAGAATGGAACCAATATGTGTACAATCTAAAACAAAGTTTTATTGGGCTAAAGGAGGAAGATGATGGAACCATATAGTATAAAAATAAAGCTTCAAGAAGTATAATGCACATTTAGGAGACTAGGGTAGTAAAGAGGTAGGTGAAGAGGGTGAAAGATAGTGGTGGTGGAAGCCTTTGTGGACAATCAAAGATTTGTTGAAAACTAGGTTATTCCTATGGCTAGTACTATCAAATAAAGTTCGAAATTGGGAACACTATAAGAAGAGGTATTGGAAAGGGATTGGATGGTATATACTTTGCAAAAACAATGAAGAATCTATTGACCATTTATTTGTGCATTGCACCTATACTAAAGAGGTCCAAGAAGTATTTTTGTATGTGTTAGATAGAAAAGGAATTTGGCAAGGAGATTATGTGGTTAGTTGTTTGGAAACATGCCTAAAGTATCCAACTGTTAAAGAGAACTAGGCCCTTGTATTATAGCATATACCATTTGGTTGGAAAGAAATGATATGAAATTCCCTAAAAAAAAAATCATCACTTTTATGTATGTCATAAAATCAACTATGCATATAAGGAAAAGTGGAAACCAATTAAAGCGAAGAGTCCAAGAATCACAAAAAATATTGAAATAGATAAAGATGAGGCATGGATATTCCTTGATGGTGCAAGCCAAAGATCTCTTGGAATCTATGAAGCTAGTGGTGTTTTATTCCTAAATGAAAATCATAGTTTTCATTCAAGGTAGCTTTTATTGGGAAGTGACAAACAAGAGGGAATACATGTTTTCTCTATGGTTGTTGATGAGAATAGACTTTGAAAAAGTTATAATCTATCTCCACATCTCGGGGGACTCAAAACTTGTCATAGATTGAGTAAATGGAAACAAGCAATTGAAAAACTTGTTATTTCTCTCAATAATGGAAGGAGTCAATAAATAAATAAAAAACATTTATAAAAAAAATATTTTTCACATACACCCAGGTAGATGAATTATCTAAACAAGCTCTAACTCTTTATTTGGGTATTTTCAACACAGAGAAAGAAGTGAATGGTAGTGTGCTTCCAATGATGAATAGGTTTCTATATGACTAAATGAATTGTTCGAAGATTTAAAGTACATGAATATTAAGTAGGAGTTCATCATCCTTGTATTTATTTTGAAGATTTTACCTATTGTTTTTTATTTTGGTATTTTTCTTTAAGATGCCTAAAAGACAAGGAAGAATGAAACAATAATAATAGTAATTTTTAAAGATCTTCTTAATCTATTTCCTTTTTTAGTTTATGTCATGAACAAAAAGAGAGGCTAAGTATCCTCATAGTGTTGTAATTATGTATTAATAATAATAAGATTAATCTAATTTTAAGGTCACGACCAAGCGAAACACCAAATTAGTGTATGTGACCCCCTTGTTTGTGGAACAAGGGACCCCCTCCATGCATTAATTTGACTGCTAAATTCTTCAGAGGTATACATACCCTACCCCACTTTGAATATGAACTTGTGACTTCTGAAGAGGAAACACATGTTATTAACCATTAGGCCCACTCAAACTGTATTATTATATAATATGAGAATGTTCTCATAAATTTGTGACGTGAAGTTGATTAACGTTAACTTATAATGTTGTCCATAGTTTGAAGTTTATTAGAATTAGCATATACATGACTGGTTTATCTAGATTTATTGACATGCCTAGTTAAGCTTTGTATTAAAATGATTTATGATAATAGTTTTTAATTTAATGAAAACAATAAATGCAAATGAGACCATTATAATAATAAGTTGAATTATAATAATAAGTTGGATACATATTTGCTCATTATGTAACGAACCTCTTTGATGCTAACTTTTACTGTTCTTAAAAAAAAAAGCTCGTCTTTAATACAAAGGTTTTTAGTTAAAGATGGATATTACAAGATGAAGTATAAAAGTTTGAAATCAAAGAAAAATATATTACATAATGATGATAATGTATTTCATTGGATCATCTATTTATATGGTCATCCAAACTCTAAATATTTGTAATATATATTATCAACCAAACTCTAAATGTCTCTATTACGTTAACTCTATTTTTTATATATTACTAAACATGTTTACAAATACTTTACATACACAATAACGATAGCTAAATTCTAACCATGACTCATACATTTCATATTAGGTTTAACCAATTGCACATATCCTAAAATTAATAAGGTTTTTTATTATGGTTTCCCACTAAAGCTAAAGAAAACAATTATGCAACACAAAGTGAGGCCTTATAAATATTAGAATTATCATTATAAAATTCATATTTATATAACAACGATCATATTAGGCCTTACTTTGTATTTAACAATACATATCGTCAATCATATCAATTTTAGAAAGAAAAAATATAAAATATAGCTTTATAATACTCCATTTTAATGTTTTAAATAGAAATGGCTACTTGTATTGATGATGGAAAGTATATAGCTTTACTTATACGATGGAGTGCAAAGTCGTGTCGATTACTAAAATTTTGGAGAGTCTTCACTAACTGAGTCTTGTCCCCTCCTTCAATAGTAGTGGGGAGTGTCTAGGTGGCGATCTTCCATTTCCTTCCTAGTGCTCTTGCTTTTATTGAGACGTTGAGGTAAATCCTTACAAATTTATTACAAAGTAATTTGCAAAAGAAACAAATACTATATATTAAAATAAATTGTGGTTGTGATGCTGAGTCATGTATGTCAATGATGTATGTCAATGTCTATTGAGTGTTTTTTCTCTTTTTATTCTTTGAAACTTCTTTCCTTTCCTCTTGTCGAGCTTGGTAGGTGTTGGGACATATATTAAACATAGAGAAGAACTGATCCGAGAGTATTGGTGGTGTCTAAAGACACCATTGCACTAAAGCATACATGTTCCATGAGAGTAGAAAATAGATCTCCCGATGATGATTATGAAAGATTGATCAGAGGACCGTCTATAAATAGGTTGCAGTCATGGACCAAACCATTAATCTCTGGTGTAGTCGGTTGCACTTGTTCATAAAACACGGATCTGGGATCCTAAGTGGACATGGTTAACCAACAATTTAGTCAGCCATTGACCTAAATATTTGCTTGACCCACTCAACCAACAAGGTGAGTTTTACGATGGAACCACATGTTTGAACACCCTCGTAAACTCAACTTGGAGGAAAAAAAAATTGCAGCTTTCCCCCCTGAATTTGTTCTGACTGCAAAAGTTGATCACAAGATGGTACAACAACACTCTTGAGGAAGTATGATCACCATCAACATGGATCAAGGAAAAAATGCAGTCATCCGTTGCACACTGGTTGCAAAATTCACTATCCAAATACGGTCTTAGTCGGTTAGTCGATTAGACAACAAGATAACACCAATCCGTCGATGAGTCGACTAGACAAGAAGGAACCAATATAATCAGTCTTTGTCAATCCAAAAGTATCAACCAAGTTAGACAGTCTATGTATCAGGAACAATAAGTAGAAGTACAACTCCCAACAACATAGTCAGACATGATTCGGTTGGTCTCAACAAATCCAAGCACATTAGTTGGGTTTACACATCAAAAAATTCAATTACCCCCCCTAAGAACAATTCAAGGATCAAGTATCAACAATATATCTTCGTCGAAAACACCATTCGAAGAACAATAACTAGTCAAAACGTAGTTGAAAAATACACAATCGAAAAACTTCAAGTCGACTGTCATCTTTGGTCGAGTATCAGTCGACCAATATCCTAGTAGAACATCAGTCAACTCTCAATTTTGGAGATCCAAGAAATCAATAATGAAGAGCAGTATTGTACATCTGTATAGCCAACAATACACAATGATATGAAGTCTTCAAGCAACTGGATAAATGTTCCCATGAACACTCATTACTCCAACCATAGTCTATTCTCGTAGTCGATACTAGTGTATGGTTTTGTCTTTAACCTTTCTTATGTAGATATCTGAAAGCATGATTTCCATTCCTTCGATATTGTTGATTAATCGGGTTGGTTTTCATTGATGTCAACCCTTGAAACAAGTCTGGTAGAAAATTCTAGTAGCCCCAACAATATGGTTAAGGGACTCAAGTTTGGTTGAGATATAAATGCACGCAGATTAGTGTATCTGGATGTAAGATTATTCTATATGGATAGTACATGTTGTTCCATTTACGGTGATATGTGGAACGTCACATAACTCCTCATGGTTAGAGAGTTATGGCCTTGTGAATTTGGAGAACCCTCATGAGTTATCTAGAAGCCCCTAGAAGGTCAAAGAAGTCAATTTATTCTAGAAAATCCTAGAAGAAGTTTACTAGTCAAAGCGGTTGTAACTAGGAGTTAATCATGAGTTAAGTTGTTGAAAAAGGAAAATAATTAAAAATAAATTAGTTGCATCTAGAAGTGGTGAATTTACTATTTGTGGATAAAGTGGTTGTAAGTGGAAAAAGTGGTTAGAAGTGGGTTAGCCCTAAAAGAAGGAAGTTGGATAAAGTTAGTTAGAAGGTAACCCCTTGAGGAAGCTACATGGAGAGTATAAATAGGAGAGCAAGGGTCTCATATTAGAACTTATTGAGCACATTGAGTATCTATTATTTTGTAAAATATTTATTGCAGGTACTCATTGATACAATATATGAAGTTATGCAAGTTTAAGGCAACAAATAAGGGTTGACGGTGAAAGTTTCGGAGTTGCAGAATTTATGAAAAAACCCTAGTTTTTGAGGTGTACATGGGATGCAGTGGAAAAGGCCGCATACATATGCAGGATGGAAGTGAAAGAGGGAACACACATACATGCGATGAAGGAGAAGAGGTCGCGTACAGTTGGGAAAATCCATGAAAACTTGATTTGATGAGGATGCCAGGTCTCTAGAGTCTGAAAGCAAGTTCCTAGGAAGGTCTACAGTGATAAGGTATAGCAGATCTATCTACATGTTCAAAATGTATGTCATATTCTTATGAATAGTTGGATATTGTTATGTACATGAGATATGGTTATGGAAGATTGAGAATTTTCCCTAGAGAGGTTGATGGTTGTAAGGCACATACTGTATGAGTTGCATATACAAAAATATAGTGCTGGTATGTCTGATATTTATCATTGTTATATCTTGTTAGTTTGAGTGTTGAGGCATATCTTGTATTTCTTGGTACATAGTTGAGGGCTTTATGTTACATGGTTGAGGGTTTTGGGTTATGGTGTATTGCTTAAGTTGTTGGTATAGTTTGAGGTTGCATACTAGTGAGGGTTTGATGTCTAGTTTATGTGAGGGTTATTACACATATTTATGATTATATGCACATGTATGGAACATAACTATAGAGACATAGATGCACATGGTTTGAGTGATATTCTTGTGATATTGGGTATGATATATATATTATCATATCTGATCTATTGAGGAGATTATTGGTACATGTTGTTGTTATATTTGATATATGTTCGTATAGGTTATTGGTATAGGTTGACTATAGGTTTTTGGTACAGGTTGACTACATGTTGTTGGCACATATTGGACAGGTTTACAGTGGTATATTTCACTATGACAGTGTGACAATGGTTTCATCAGTTATTTGACACTTATATTTCAGGGTGGTTGGATGGGGCAAAGATAAATGGTTGTAGCCACCTTCTAGTTGTACCTGGAGAACATAGGGGGTTGTATCCTCCTTCTGGTTGTAGCCATAGAATTGGGGAGTTGGAACGTCCATCAGATAGTAGCTTGAAAATATAGGGGGTTGGAGCCTCCTTCCAGTTGTAGTTGGAGAACAAAGGAAATTGGTTCTTCCGATAAATGTAATTCTTAAATACATATAAGACAAAAANAAAGGTGTTGATTAATTGGATTGGTTTTCATTGATGTCAACCCTTGAAGCAGTCCAATAGCAAATTTTGGTAGCCTAAACAGTATGGTTAAGGGACTCAAATTTTTTTGAGGTATAAAGGTATGAAAATCAATGTATTTGCAGGTAAGACTATTCTAGATGGATATTACATGTCATGCCATTTCCGTTGATATGTGGAACTTCAAATAAATCCTCACGGTTAGAGAGTTATGGCCTTGTGAAGTTAGAGAACCTCATGAGTTATCTAGAAGACCCTAAAAGGTCAAAGAAGTCATTTTATTCTAGAAGCTCCTAGAAGAAGTTTATTAGTCAAAGTGGTTGTAACTAGGAGTTAATCATCAGTTAAGTTGTTGCAAAAACAAAATAATTAAAAATAAATTAGTTGCAACTAGAAGTGGTGAGTTTACTATTTGTGGATAAAGTGGTTGTAAGTGGACAAAGTGGTTAGAAGTAGGTTAGACCTAAAAGAATGAATTTGAGTAAAGTTATTTAGAAGGTAACCCCTTGAGGAAGCTACTTTGACAGTATAAATAAGAGAGCAAGGGTCTCCTATTAGCACCTATTGAGCACATTGAATATATAGTATTGTGAAAGGCTTATTGTAGGTACTAAATGATACATCTATAGTTACACAAGTCTGACGAAGTGAAGATAGAGTGATGGAAAATTTGTGTGGCCACAGTGGAGTGCGACCAGAGCCATCCGATGCAACCAGAGCCATAGGATGCTTGACCCACATATGGTTGGATATGGCGCAATCCCGATACAAAATCATCGTTGAAATTTTAGTGTTGGAGTGTTTGAGGATCCGTGGCCACATAAATTTTCCATCACTCTATCTTTTTAGTTTGAGTGTTGAGGCATATCTTATACATGGTTGAGGGTTTTTGTGGTACATGGTTGAGGGATTTTGGTTATGGTGTATTGCTAAAGTTGTTGGTATAGTGTGAGGTTGCATAATAGTGAGGGTTTGATGTCTAGTCCATGTGAGTATTTATTACACATGATTATGATTGTATGCACATGACTAGAGAGACGTAGATGTACATGGTTTGAGTGTTATTCTTGTGATATTAGGTATGAGATCTATGTTATCAGATCTGATCTATTGGGGAGATTATTGGTACAAGTTGTTGGTATATTTGGTATATGTTGGTAAAGGTTATTGGTACAGGTTAATTATAGGTTATTTGTATAGGTTGACTACAGGTTAGTGGTATAGGTTGGTTACAGGTTGTTGGCACGTATTGCTACAGGTTTACAGTGGTATATTATTTCATAGTAATAGTGTGGCAATGATTCATTATTTATTTGACACTTATAATTTAGGTTGGTTGGACGAGGCAAGGATAGGTGTTTGTAGCCACCTTTTGGTTGTAGCCTGAGAACATAGGGGGTTGTAGCCTCCTTCTGGTTGGAGCCAGAGAATTGGGGAGTTAGAGATTCCCTCAGGTTGTAGCTTGAAAATATAGGGGGTTGGAGCCTCCTTCTAGTTGCAGCTGGAAAACAAAGGAAGTTGGTGCTTCCAATGAATGTAATTCTTAAATACATATGAGAAAAATCATTACGTGGTTTTCTCTCGCATTGGGTTTCCACGTAAAAATATTGGTGTACTGTGTATGTGTATGATTGCTCATTGTTCATGGTTTATTTATTCTGCACTTGTTGAATGATATTGGTAAATTGATCATAAAGATAAACAACATTTATATATTGTGGTTAAAATGATTAAAAAGGATTATATTTT
>JASDQU010105516.1:12513-24021 GCA_032191745.1 Picea mariana | reverse complement strand
AACAAGATTCTATATTCTCATGAATTAGGAAGGGAAACAAAACCCAAACTAATCTTATCAAGGCTGGTCTAGACCTTGTATGTATTAACTTAGAATTAGTTTTCTGCAGAATTATGGAGTTTGTATTATAGTAGATAAGTCCCTTATTGATGGATAAGTTGGTTCTTCTCTAAAAGCGTAGATAAACCGATTGAACCCTTATCTTGATTAAAAGTTGGGCCCCTTCCCAAAACCTTTAACTTGGTTGTGCAAACAACGATTGCTTTTTGTTTATTAAAAATTTTCATCCATAAAGAGATGCTAAGTAGTCAAGCCTTATTTTATTCTTCTTAGGATTGAATTCCTCATATTCTTTATTAATAGATGTATAAGTAGTTGAATCCTTATTTTGACTTTAGGATTCTAGTTCACCTAAGTCCTCCCCTTGGGATTTGTAAGGCAGTTTCCTACTTAGTCTATTGCTTTTACGAATGGTCCCATTAGCTTTACATAATGGATTTATAATGTAAAATGTGTGTAACATTTAATGTATTTCTTAAGAGGATGGATTTTCTTATGGGTTCTGATAATTAATTGTAAACTATAGCGTTTCTTTACATACACCTATAAGATATCAATGAGATGTATAACTAAGCTACATGCATTTAAGATTATAATTATGCTCTTGAATTATCGTACTCTTATGAATGTTCTTTGTCTCATTTATACTCATTGTTACTTGAAAATTATAAGTATAGTAGAATAACCTCTTGCGCAATAAACATAATGATGATGCATTATTGATTTAGTAACTAGATTACTCTTGCGCCATGGACATAATGTTGATGCATGATTGATTTAGTAACTATATTACTCTTGCGCCATGAACATAATGTTGAGGTATGATTGATTTAGTATCTAGATTTCTCTTGCGCCATGAACATAATGTTGATGTCTGATGGATTTAGTAACTAAATTACTCTTGCGCCATGAACATATTGTTGATGTATGATTAATTAAGTGATTAGATTACTCGTGTGCCATGAAATTAGTGTTGATGTATGATTGATAAAGTAATTAGCTTACTCTTGCACCATGAATAATTGATGATTAATATTCATTGATTGATCTAGTTGATTTTCGTCTTGATTGGATTAGTGGGCATTAGACACCTCCTTGTTCCTCAGAACAATTTCTAGCCCTAAGACCTTAAGTGGTCAAAATCAATCAGATGAATCCTGGGCTTGAGCATTGCTTATGTGTCCTGGAGGTCCTAACCTTGCAGGGTAGGTTGGGCAGGTAGTTCTTCATTACTCAGTGACGTGGTTGATCATTTATTTTATTTTCTTCAGTTGATCATGTTGTGTTGAATTGTGTCACTCTTTATGTTTATCCATGGATTATGCATCGTTGTTACTTATGTTAATGCGTCAAATGTGTCATTATTAAATTATGATGATGTGTAGCTTGTGATGTCATTAATTATCATGACGATTTTAAATTTTCTAATGCATAGATTTTTTTTTTTTTTGTTTACCTATTATACATCGTTCTTCGTTGTCATAATGAAGGGGCCATTACATATGGTATCCGAGCGGGTTCAACTCTGTGACTTGGTATCATTGTGCCTTCCAATGTATTAGACACTTAATTAATAACTTATCACTAATTAAAATTTAAAATTTTCCATGTAGGTAATCATGGTTAGAGGATGTCATGGAGGTAGACAACGTGGTGCTAGGAGAGGAGGTGTGACGCCTCTACTAGCATCCACGCCAGAGGGGTCTAACCCCCAAGGAGAAGAACAAGTCATTGGATAGGAGTAGATTGTTGTGGGGGATGTGGTTGGTTTGATGAGGTCCTTTCAGAAGATGTCAGAGGCCCTGATTAACCGACTAGATAGAGATGAGGCCAGGGTGCCTGTACCCAATGAGGGTTCACAGCATGCTCCAACTGGTATTGGTAGCATTCATAGAGAACTCAATAAGGTGAAGTTTCTATAGTTCATGGGTGCCACAGATAGATCAACCTCCAAGGCATGGTTAGAGAACATGGTGATGTGATTTTCACTTCACGACTACACCTCCAACATGAATGTCCACATGGAAGTATTTCAGTTGAAGGAGAGCGCTCTTCTATGGTGGAAGATGCTCCTACGTCAACTAAACATGGCCATCATAGACGTGTCATGGGAACTCTTTGGGGAGCGGTTCTGTGAGGGGTATCTGTCAAAGGAATTCATCGAGTGCCAACTCAATGAGTTCAACGCCTTATGAGAGGGTGGTTGTACGGTGCCAGAGTATGAGGCCATATTTACAGAGCTACTTCAATATGCCCCACATCTGAACATGAAGAAGTTGAAGGTCAACAAGCTTGTGTTCGACCTTAACTTCATCCTTTGTGTGAAGGTGAGGATCCTAATGCCTCAGATGTTACACAATGCAGTCCAGAAGGCCTTCATAGCTGAGGAAGAGCTGACCAGTGGGGGTCAAAGAAGAACTCTTGCAAGACCGACTAGATAGACGATATCAGGTGCACAACAACATCAGACACCAGTTAGACAGACATTGAGATATAGAGATACGTTAAGAGGATCCACGTTCATGACACCACGATGACCGAATCCTCAGCAAAGGACTCCCTATAGAGAACCACAACATCAACAACAATGTTTCCCACAACAACAACAATTTAGGCCTGTTCATCACAACAGACCAGGATTTCAAGCTGGTAGGCTCGCAACTTCTACTTCGGGGACCAGGAGTACTAGATCGAAGATTGGATGTTGGACATGTGGAGAGACACATTACCCACGGGACTGTTTGGTTGAGAAGGCCAGAGTAACCAGGTCAACAAGACACACTACATTTTGAGATTTTGGCAAGGCCCACAGGATTCATGCAGCGGTGAATAACCACCAGACCGAGCACCATTCCACTGTTCTCAAGACGTTAGGTACCATCGCTGAACAAACTTTTAGTATTTTGATAGATCCCGGAGCTATAGATAGCTTTATTTCTAGTGTAGTGATGAAAAGAATTAAGGTAAAGGAAGTCGAGCAGGACGAGTTTAGGTACCTAGAAATGGCTTCGAGTGACAAACAAAAGGTTGGAGGAAGAATTGTGGACTATCACATTAACTTGGGATATTTTGTAACAAAGGCAAACCTATATGTCACCATCTTAGGATTTTATGACATAGTGATTGGTATGGACTGGTGGGAATCACATGATATGATACTTAATTGTAAGACGAAGTGGTTGAGTTTGACTGATGATGAGGGACATAGAAGACTGATCGTAGGAAGAAACTAGGGAGTGTCCTTGAGGTTCATTTCTTCCCTACAACTACAGAAGAGCTTGCACAAAGGATGTAAGTTATATGCAATCTTAGCGCTAAATGACAAGGGTGAGGCAGAAGGATTAGAAAAACTTCTGGTAGTACGAGAGTTTTCTTATGTGTTTCAAAAAGCGTTACCAGGTTTGTTGCATGAAAGAGAATTGGAATTTACAATCGACTTGAAACTTGGAATTGAACCGATAGTAGGAGCACCTTATTGGATGTCAACTCTTGAGTTACAGGAGTTGAAAATGAAACTAAAGGATTTTTTGGACCTGGAACTTATACGTCCAAGTGTGTCACCTTGGGGTGCGCCTATTATTTTCATAATAAATAAGGATGGGTCATGGAGACTCTGTATTGACTACCGTCAATTGAACAAGGAAACAATCAAGAAACAATATCTATTGCCAAGAATAGACGATTTGTTTGATCAAATGAAAGGCGCAATGGTGTTTTCAAAGATTGACTTAAGATCAAGTTATCACCAATTATGAATTAAAGAGGAAGATATTCCTAAGACCTCATTCAAGACGAGGTTCATACTCTATGTGTTTACGGTTTTACCGTTTGGATTGACAAATGCCCCGAGGGTATTCATGAGCTTAATGAATGGGGTGTTCCATGAATACTTGGACAAGTTTTTTCAAGTATTCATTAATGACATATTGATATACTCTCGAACAAAGGAAGAACATGACGAACAATTGTGCTTGGTACTACAATGTTTACGAGAAAACAAATTGTATGGGAAATTGTCGAAATGCTCTTTTTACCAATCAAGGATTCATTAATTAGGGCATGTTATCTCCGACAAAGGAATCGTTGTGGATCCGACGAAGGTAGAGGATATTAAGAAATGGCCTGCACCAAAAAAAATACCATAATTACATAGCTTTATGGGTTTATAAGGTTATTACCAATAGTTTGTCAAAGGTTTTTTGAAGATAGGCTATCTGATCACTGAATTGTAGAAGAAAAATAAGAAGTTTGTATGGACTGATAAGTGCACAGAATAACTTCAAAGACTCAAGGGGTTGTTTACAAAAACACCAATACTAAAATTCCCCGACATGGACAAGGAATTCTTGGTATGCACAGACGCATCCCAGGAAGGCTTATGGAGAGTATTGATGCAAGATGGTCGAGTGATCCCTTACATTTCAAGGAAATTCATGAGGAAAACTATGACACACATTATTTGGATTTATTGGCCATTGTGTATGCATTAAGAGTGTGGAGACACTATTTGATTGGACGAAAATTCGAACTAAAAATAGACCACTGTGGATTGCAGCACATTTTTATGCAAAATGAATTGAATGCGCGACAAAGGTGTTGGTCAAAATTTATTAGCGAATACGATTTTGAGATTACTTACATAAAAGGAACAATGAACAAAGTGGTATATGTGTTGAGTCGAAGACCATGCATATTCTTGGTGATACCGTTTCAGGCAAATCTTAGAGAAAATATTCTAACTATACAGTTTGATGATGACTGGTATAACAAGGGTAAGGAAAATATCGGACAAGACATCATGATTGTACAAAATTTTGAAGGATATACATTGGAAAACAACGGATTGATGAGGTATAATAACCAGATTTATATACCGCCTAATGATAAATTGAGAAGTTTGATCTTAAGTGAAGCTCATAGAGTAGTGTATTAATTTGTCCTGCGCTAAAAAACGTACCATAATTACACAACTTAATGGGTTTATAAGGTTATTACCAACAGTTTGTCGAAGATTTTTTGAAGATAGGCTATTTGATCACTGAATTGTAGAAGAAAAATAAGAAGTTTGTATGGACCGATAAGTGCATGGAATAACTTCAAAGACTCAAGGGGTTGTTGACGAAAACGCCAATACTAAAATTCCCCGACATGGACAAGGAATTATTGGTATGCGTGGACGCATCCCAGGAAGGCTTAGGGAGAGTATTGATGCAAGATGGTCGAGTGATCACTTACATTTCAAGGAAATTCATGAGGAGAACTACGACACACATTATTTGGATTTATTGGCCATTGTGTATGCATTGAGAGTGTGGAGACACTATTTGATTGGACGAAAATTCGAACTAAAAATAGACCACTGTGGATTGCAGCACATTTTTACGCAAAATGAATTGAATGCGCAACAAAGGAGTTGGTCAGAATTTATTAGCGAATACGATTTTGAGATTACTTACATAAAAGGAACAATGAACAAAGTGGTATATGCGTTGAGTCGAAGACCATGCATATTCTTGGTGATACTGTTTCAGGTGAATCTTAGAGAAAAGATTCTAACTATACAGTTTGATGATTACTGGTATAAGAAGGGTAAGGAAAATATTGGACAAGACACCATGATTGTACAAAATTTTGAAGGATATACATTGGAAAACGACGGATTGATGAGGTATAATAACCAGATTTATATACCGCCTAACGATGAATTGAGAAGTTTGATCTTAAGTGAAGCTCATAGAGCAGTGTACATGGCTCATCCAAGAGTCACGAAGATGAGGGAAGACCTTAAGCCCTTACTCTTCTGGAAAGGAATGAAGGTGGATATAGTTAACTACGTGGTGATATGTCTAGAATGTCAACAAGTGAAGGTTGAACATAGACATCCGACCAAATTAATACAACCACATGTTATTCCAGAATCAAAATGGGAGGTCATTTCGATGGTCTTTATTGTTGGATTTTCGCCGACGACAATGAGGCATGACTCAATTTTTGTGGTAGTTGGCACTCTGATGAAGAGTGCACATTTTATTCCTGTGCATATGACATACCAGGAACCAGACATATATAGATTTTTTGTTAGAGAGATTGTGAGATTGCATGGCATGCCAAAAATGATCATATCTGATAGAGGATCGGTGTTTACGGAACATTTTTGGACCATTTTCCAAGAGGCCTTGGGGACACAACTGAAATTTAGTACAACATATCACCCTTATGCAGATAGGCACATATAAAGAATGAACCAAATTTTGGAAGATATGTTGTGTATGTATGTGATGAAACAACAAAAGCGTTGGGAAAAGTTCTTGCCACTGGTAGAGTTAGCGTACAACAACAAATATCAAGGTACCATTAAGATGGTAGCGTTTGAGTTTCTTTACAGGTGACCATGTTAGACACCATTGAGATGGGATCAAATTGAGGATAGGGTCCTGGTAGGACCAGAAACGATCCAATAAATGGAAGAACAAACGAAAATGATAAGAAAAAGGATTAAAGAAGCGCAAGATCAACAAAAGAGTTATGCTGATGCACATTGCATTGACTGCAATTATGAAGTTGGTGACCGAGTTTTCTTGTGGGTGAAACTGCACAAGAGTTCGATCAAGTTGGGAAATGATGATAAACTCTCTCCTAGGTTTGTGGGACCTTTTGAAGTTTTGGAAAAGAATGGACTCGTGGCCTATCGACTAGCCTTGACTAATTCTTTGAGGAGTATCCGTGATGTTTTCATGTATCTGTTTTGAGACATTATATTAGTGATCCTACGTGTGATTGACATGAGTTCTTTGCAGGTATTGGATGAAGGTGCACTCACAACGAATCCAATACACATTATGGACCATCGCATTCGACAACTACGACATCGAACAATCAATCAGGTCAAGGTACAATGGGACAATTATAGTCCACACTCGACTAACTAGGAGGACACATATGATATGCGTTAGTAGTTTCCTTACTTATTTAATAGTTTAGACATATAGATATTGTCAGATACTTTATTTATTTCATTTTATATACTATACAACTTTGGGACGAAGTTTAAAACAAGAGGGGGTGGATGTAACATCCCTCTCTTGCGAGAACATGTTATCGACTTATTCTTTGAGGACACTTGTGTGCAAGTGATTTGGTTATAGTACATGATTATTATTTCTCTTATGGATTTTTATGATGATGTTGATGAATTATGATTTTATGTTAATTTTTATATGCGTATTGATAGGTTTCCCTGAGTGTGCAACACACTTGACGGATTGTGGATGCTGGGGGCATCAATGGACCTCCTTGGACTCCAAATTGAGTCAGGGAGTGGATTGTATTGGTTTGAGTATTTCATTTATGCATGTGTGATGTATGATCATTTATAGTATGATTTTATATATGGATCATTGACAATTTCTCATTGATGGATGCAGGCTGACGAATGCTTGCTAATATGACTCACATAAGGAGTAAAGGGGCCATGCACATAGATTAGATATTGAGGGAGAGGTGTGGGAGAGTCCCTGACATAGCCTACTAGCACTCTCACTATGGCTCAAATTGTAGGTTAATGATTACCTAGTTCGAGAGGTCCACGATGTCGTGAGGGAAGACTAAGAAATTTGCTTATGAATATTTTTAAGGGGCGCACAATAAGGTAGGGTCCTTATTCCTTAGAAGCTCTTAGTCTCTCACAAGGTCGCTCGAATGGAGTGATGACTCCAGGGGTTGGACAGCTACCAAAACCAGTCAAAAGGCGAGTGACACCTTTAGATGCATGTGAGTGCGTCTTGAGGGGAATGTCGCGTGATTTAAAAAGAAACTTGATTCAACAAATCTAGGTGGCCTAGAAAATAATAAATTAATTTGATATTGTTAGATTTAAAATAATTAATTAATGAATAAATTATTAATTATAAATCCCTATAAGAGTCTAATCCTTTTCAAATAAAATTTAATTAAGCCTAAGTATAAGTTTTCTAAAGAGGCTAAACTGAAATTAATAACTAAATCAAAAGGGGAATGAGGTAAATAATTTCAAGAATTAAGTAAATTGAAATAATCCTAATGTTTTGATTTAAGGCACATATGTGTAAGAAAATATTAAAAGAGAGTTTTTAAAATAAGAAATAAACCAAGATGAGAGAATGTGTACACATAGAAAGGGATATAGAGTCTAGTTAACACTAGTATAACTAAAGAAGAATCTTATTTTAACTCAACTCAGATTTAGTAAGGCGTCAATCATAAATTGGGAATAAGGGGAATAAAGAGACAACTATGAGTGATTTAAGGGGCGCTTTTATGAAAGGTGAGGGAAATTGTCTTTAACTAAAATAAATTGAGGAATTTACTTGCGCAACTTGGGAAAAGGGTGACAAGTGTAAGGGGGGAATAATTCTAAATTATTTAAATTAAAAAGTGAATTAATTGTGCAAGTGGGGATGTGTTATGGAGAAATTCTATAAAACAAATGGCGGTGATGAGAAATGGATCACACTAGTTATGGGTAAAGTTATGCTGCATAATTTTTGACTGGTTTTACTTGTGAGAGTTTGGATACCCAACTTGAGAGAGGGTGGTGGCTCTCCCTTGTGAGGCAAACTACGAGCTAGAGGATTTTTGGTTTTGTGTGTGTGTGGCCCCTTTGTGGCTCGGGGGGCTAAGGGGGAAGAAGAGTACCTCTAGCATTGGTTGGGAGGTACCAGTGAAGCATCAACGATTAGTAAGTGAGAGGTTGGAAGGACCATCAGTTACTGAAGAACATCTTCATGCCATCTTCATTGTTGGTTACGATATTTTATGGAATTTGTAATTGCATTGAATTTTATTGTTTAATCTAGTTGTTATAATTTGTTGTAGATTTCCATACTTTGATCGTCGTAGTTGCAACTGTAAATTGGGTGGATGTTTATGTAGTATAATATACGATGGAATATATTGAATTTTATTGTTTGTGGGCCTTGAAACCCACTTCTTTTGTAGAGAAATTCCTGTAGCGAGTTCTCCCATAATTTTTTGTTTTATCCAACGATTGGATGCACCCTTCATTGGCGAATCTCCTAAATTCCTCCTGCATTATTGCTCCTTCTTGAGATGGATTGAGTCTATCCGAAATAAAATTTTCTCCCTGTGTTTGGTTCCTTCCAGAAAATTAAATGAGTTCGCTATCCTATAGCGATTACCATAGAGTTCCTCCTCCTCTGATCTTCTTCAGATTCTAGGCTTGCAATGTGCAATTCTCCTTGATCCTTCTTGGAAAGCAAATCGGGTTCCTCAAGCGCCATTCTCCTTTCTCTTTCCTTGACAGAAAATCGAGCTGCCAAGTGCGCCCACTCCTTTCTCTTTCTTGACAGAAAATTGAGCTACCAAGTGCGCCTACTCCTTGCTCTTTTGTGACAGAAAATCAGGCTGCCAAGTGTGTCGACTCCTTGCTCTTCCCTTGAAAGAAAATTGGGATGCCAAGTGCACCCACTCCTTTCTCTTCCTTGACTAAAAATTGGGTTTCCAAGTGTGCCCACTCCTTGATCTTACCTTGACAAAAAATCGGGTTGCCAAGTGCACCCACTCCTTGCTCTTCCTTGATAGAAAATTTGGCTTTCTAGTGCGCCCACCCTTGCTCATACTTGACCAAAATTTGGGTGGCGTGGTGTGCCCTCTCATTTCTCAAGTCTTGATAGATTTAGGGCTTTCCAAGTGCACTCTCTCTTGCTCACCTGATAGAAATTTTGGGATGTTAGCACACCCTCTCTTTCCTCACTCTCCTTTTATGCAAAGCATGTATAGCATGTGAACTTGCTTCAAATTGATCTCAGGTTCCACGGTTGTGATTTCAAAGGATATGGGTTTGTTATTATTGTTGATGCACCTTTTTAGCTTTGTTTATGGACTAATGTATGGGTGTAAGTCTTCGATGTGTAATGTGATGCCCCCCCACCTCCCCTCCCTCTTATAAATTTAATGATTATGCATTTATTAGAATCTTGTGTTGGTATGCATGGCGCCAAGAAGATTCGATCTTCTCATGACTCATGAAGGGAAACGAAACCCCAACTAATCTTATCAAGGCCAATCTATCCCTTGTATGTATTAACTTAGAATTAGTTTTCTTTAGAATTATGGAGTTTGTATTATAGCAAAATAAGTCCCTTATTGATGGATAAGTTGGGTCTTCTCTAAAAGCATAGATAAACATATTGAACCCTTACCTTGCTTAAAATTTGGGCCCCTTCCCAAGACCTTTAACTTGGTTGTGCAAACAATGGTTGTTGTATGTTTATTAAAAACTTTTGTCCGTAAAGAGATGCTAAGTAGTCAAGCCTTATTTTATTCTTCTTAGGATTGAATTCCTCATATCCTTTATTAATGGATGTATAAGTAGTTGAATCCTTATTCTGACTTTAGTATTCTAGTTCACCTAAGTCCTCCCCTTGGGATTTGTAAGGAAATTTCATGCTTAGTCCATTGCTTTTACGAATGGTTCCATTAGCTTTACATGATGGATTTATCATGTAAACCGTGTGTAACATTTAATGTATTTCTTAAGAGGATGAACTTTCTTATGGGTTCTCATAATGAATTGTAACTACAACCTTTCTTTACATACACCTACAAGATATCAATGAGATGTATAGCTAAGCTACATGCATTTAAGATTATAATTATGCTCTTGAATTATCGTACTGTTATTTATGTTATGTGTCTCATTTATACTCATTGTTGCTTGAAAATGATAAGTATAGTAGAATAACCTCTTGCGCCATAAACATAATGCTGATGTATGATTGATTTAGTAACTAGATTACTCTTGCACCATGGACATAATGTTGGTGCATGATTGATTTAGTAACTAGATTATTCTTGCACAATGAACATAATGCTGAGGTATGATTGATTTAGTATCTATATTCCTCTTTCTCCATGAGCATAATGTTGATGTCTGATTGATTTAGTAACTAGATTACTCTGGCACCATGAACATAATCTTGATGTATGATTAATTAAGTCATTAGATTACTCGTGCGCCATGAAATTAGTGTTGAGGTATGATTGATAAAATAATCATCTTACTCTTGCACCATGAATAATTGATGATTAAGATTGATTGATTGATCTAGTTGATTTTCGACTTGATTGGATTAGTGGGAATTAGACACCTCCTTGTTCCTTAGAACAGTCGCCAACCCTGAGACCTTAAGTGGTCAAAATCAATCAGATGAATCCTGGGCTTGAGCATTTCTTATGTGTCCTAGAGGTCCTAAACTTGTAGGGTAGGTTGGGTGGGTAGTTCTTCATTACTTAGTGACGTGGTTGATCATTTATTGTATTTGCTTCAGTTGATCATGTTGTGTTGACTTACGTTGCTATTTATGTTTATGTGTGGATTATGCGTCGATGTTACTTATGTTAATGCGTCAAATGTGTCGTTATTAAATTATGATGATGTGTATCTTGTGA
>JASDQU010105516.1:0-12437 GCA_032191745.1 Picea mariana | reverse complement strand
TTTTTTTTTTTACCTATTATACATCATTGTTTGTTGTCATAGCGGAGGGGCTGTTACGCTAAATATATCTACACCAAAGTTATGCATTTTAATTTTTCTAAGGACATCTGGGTCAAGTTGAATAATGTATACGAAGGAGATGAGAAATTCAAAGAAACTAAACTTCAATTGTTCAGATAAAAATTTGAACAACTAAAGATGAATGAAGATGAGAACATAACTTCTTACTTTCTACGAGTTGATGAAGTTGTAAATAGTATCAAAGGATTGGGATATGAGGTAAATGAACATGTTGTTTTCAAAAAGGTATTGATATCTCTACCAATGATATCTGACTCAAAGATTTCAGCAATAGAAGAGAGGGAGGATCTAGCTACACTGACAATGCATAAGATACATGGGGAACTCAGCTTATGAGATGAGAATAGAGTAGGATAATCATATTACAAAAGAAGCAGCATTCAAGGAATCCAAAAAGTAAAATAAAAAGGGAAAGAAAATGGAAAATTCAGAGAACAACAACAATGACATCTTAGAGGATGAAGAAGAAGTAGCCAACTTTGTCAAAGGGAACCGAAAAATATAGAGGTAAGCTTCCATTGGTTTGTTTTAATTGTGATGGTATTGATCATTTTGATAAAAAAATTCCCCATAATAAAAATAAAAGAAATGAAAAATATGAGTCAAATAGAAAACAAACATATAAAGGGAAAATAACCAAAAATATTTTTTTCAAGAAAAGCTTTTGCACCAAAGAAGATAGCAACTCATCGGATGAAGATGAAGCAAGTGAAAGTGATACACAAATACTTATATTCATGGAAATATAAGATTTTGATGAATAAGGCTCCAAAAAAGAATATGAAGAGGCAGAAGTTGACTATAGAGAAGGATTCTTGAGCACCATAGAAGTTATAAAATGAGAGAAGAAGAAAAACAAGTCACTTCAGGAAAAACTAAAGGATAAAGGAGTTCATAATTCATATTCTGAAGAACTAGAGAAGATGATTACTAAATTAAAAATCCAAGTTCAGGAAGACAAGCAAATTAAAGAAACACCCAGAGAACAGGTAGAAGAAAGAGACATGATCATTGGAAATTTGGAAGCAAAGATTGTCACATTGAGAAAATATCTTCAAAATAAAAACATGTAGAACAACTCCAAAGTCTTGGATGAGATTATCAGCAGTGAAAGGTCGAATCATGACAAGTTCATACTTGGATACAACTAGAAATAAAAGGGATCAAGATCCAAAACAAAATATCAAGAAACACAACCAAGAAGCTATGCAGAGACAGTCAGAGGAGACAAAATGTTTTACAAGGACGATCACAGAGACACTCCTCCACCTAGAAGATTCATATTTTAGAATCAACGATAATCAGAAACTAGAAGGCCTCAAGAAGAAGAAGGGTTTAGAAGAGTAACTCATCATAGAATATTTACAACTCCCAGGTATCAAACCATCTTTCTTGGTTTATTTTATTCATGCAACAATTTTAGACATAAGGCTGTAAATTGCAGAGAAAATAATAGGAACAGAGACAACCATGAAAATTATGCACATAATGGTTATTCAAGAAGGCCTAGTCAAATACATAACAAAATCTACAATAGGTTTAAATCTTTGAGTACTAAGATAGAATGCTACATGTGCAACAACTTTGGACACATGGCCAAAGATTGTAGAATGCCAGTTCCTCCAAGAGAATCACAACATAATAAAAATAGTTATAGACATGATGCTCAAACAATATGGATAAGGAAGCATAATCAGTTCAACAATGAAGAATGCACACTTTCTCTACAAGATAAACATAATAAATGTGGTTGGTATGTTGACAGTGGCTGCTCAAAGCACATCACAGGTGATGAGGACATGTTTCTAACTTTGAGAAAGGAAAGAGATGGACCGGTCTCTTTTGGAAATGATGACTTCGCTAGAATTATTGAAAGAGGCATAGTCAAAATTGGAAATAAGGATACCAAGGTAGAGAATGTTCTACTAATGGAAGATATGAAACAAAATATTTTGAGTGTAATTAAAATGTGTGACCAAGGTCACAAACTTGTGTTTGATTCATAGAAGTGCGAGATAAGAAAAACAAGTTCAGGCAGAGTGGTTGCAACAACTATCAGAACTTCAAGCAACATATATGTATTAAGTGAAATTGGAAATGAAAAGTGTTGTCTAGGAAAGGAAGATGAAGTATGGCTATGGCACAGAACAATGGGTCACATAAAATTTGAAAATATTTTCAAAGTCAACAAAAAGGAATTAGTTAGAGAGATGCACCAAATCATGAATCCAACCAACACTTTATGCAAGCATTGGCAATAAGGAAAACAAACCAAGACCAACTTCAAGATAAAGGAATACTCCATAATGAAGCCACTAGAAATTGTGCATATTGATATAGTTGGTCCAACTATAACAAAATGGTTGAAAGGTGAGCATTATTTTATGTTAGTTGATGATTATTGTAACATCCCGCTCTGGCTCGCAAGTGATCTGGATTATTATGCTATTAAAACTTTTGATTTTGATTATGAGGCGTTATGGGTTGATGACATGTTGTTTTACTACATTGACATAGCCAGGTGCTAGTGACTCAGTTTTATGGAGTGTGTAGGATTTTGGACCTTGAGCATGCAGAGGAATTGATGGAACCCCTTGGACTCTGGATCGAGTCAGGGAGTGTACCATTGCGGTTTGATTGCATTACTATGATATTAGTGCATCTGATTAGATGACATGATATGGATATATTCTGACATGATTTGTTGATGATGCAGGCTGACGATAGCTTGCCGACCAGACTCACATATGGAGTAAAGGCATCACGCACGACTACTAGAGATGTTGAGGGAGAGGTGTGGACAACATCCCTGCCACAACCTACTAGCACTCCCACCATGGCTCAAACTTTAAGTTAACATTTACCTAGTTTGAGAGGACCCACGATGCCGTGAGGGCAGACTGTGACAGTTTTTCACGATGATTCTAAGGGGCGCGCAATAAGGCGAGGCCCTTATTTCTTAGAGGCCCCTAGTCTCCCACAAGTTCACTTGGCAAAGTATTGACTCCAGGAGTTTTTTATGTCTACCAAGTTAGTCAAGAGGCGAGTGGTACCCTTGGAGCATGTAGTGTGTCCTAAAGGGCACGTCGCGCAAGGGAAACAGATTAGGGCGAGTGGCACCCTTGAAGAACCTAGTGCGTCCTGAAGGGAACGTCGCATTGTTGATGATAGATGAATGAACCTAGATGGCTTTAGGATGATCAATGTGATGAAAAAAAAAAAACATTTTCCCTAATAAAATGTCGCCCATCACGAAAATTTAAGGTTCAAGTCTAAACTATGCTAGTGGTAAAATTTTATCTTTCTATAATAATAATAATAATAATAATAATAATAATAATAATAATAATAGTAATAATAATAAAAACATAAATAATAATTATGGTCTTCGTTAAATCTTGTAACACGAAGGGAGTAAGAAATAAATTGTTTCATAAAAAAAAATCTGTTGGATTAAAACTTAAAAAGGGAATTAATCGTTTTATTATTTCATGACAATTTAAAATATATTAATTTAATGAGAAAAGGGAAAAAGGGGGTTAATTTCCACACCTGCCTTTTTGAGTTCTAAATAAAAGGGGAAAGAGGGAAAAATCTAAAACATTAGGAAACTAGGAAAAGAGGGAAACACAAAAAGAAAAAAAAAAGGAAACAAAAGGGAAAAAGCTGAAAGTCAAACTAAGTAAAGTATCTACCATTTAAGAGCTTTCTAATTTAAATTGAACTAGCAAATTAATAGTGGGGAAAATCAGTAAAACCTGTAAGAGAATTTGGGGACACCTAGGAGCAATTCTAGGAGTAATACTAGGTGGGTGAGGGAAATAAAGATAATTAATTAATTAAAGAAATTAATTTATGGAGGAATGAAGGGGATGGGTGACATTTGTACGGGGAGGAAATTTAAGGAATTAAATTTTAAAAACTTAACTAAATGAGATTTTTGGAAAGTAAGGAACCATGAAACTCTATGTAATGAAGGGAGGAGATGGAGGTTGGATCTTCTTCTGTTTGCGTAACGTTACGGTGCAAAATTATCTATTTGACTGATTTAACTTATGGGATTTGGGATACCCAGCTCAGTGTTGAGTGGTAACTCGGCCTTGCGAGGCGAGCTGGGAGCTAGTCGGAATCTCTGGATAGTGAGTGTGTGGCCCCTTTGCGGCTCAGGGGGCTGAGGGGGAAGAAGAGTATCCCTAGCATTGGCTGGGAGGTACCGGTGAAGTCTCACCAGTCAGCACGTGGGAGTTGCAAGGAGCACGTGGGACGTCCACTCCAAACATGCAACGATACGCTTTCTTCGTTTTGTATGGTAAATTGTGTTAGAACTTATGCTCGAATCTACATTTTTACTTGGGTAAGTGAACTGATTGCCTAGATGGTTTTCTTAAATTTTCTTAGCCTAGCTCGATGATAGATTGACTCCCATGGATTCATTTCCCCACATGTCTAGACCACCTTGCTGTGTTGATTGTGACCTTCGTGGTTGTTTAGCCTTCATCCCTAGCTCACCAGTCCTCGCCTGAGCAGTCGGCCAGGAGCCTGATCTACGGTTGTCGCCTTAGCGTTAAAAGACCTATGGATCTCAAAGCCCTACTTTTCTGTGCGAGGATGATGAGTGAAGGATGATCTCGTTAGCCGTCTACCTCTGTTGTTGTCCTTGGACAATTGTTGTTTGCGCCTTCTAGCAAAAGTGTCTCTGTGTATGGAATTCTTGCGTAGTGTTGGTTATCCCTGCAATCATTCCATGACTTTTCCCATTGGATCCTTGTGTTTCTCTCATTGTTTTCTGCGTTGTATGGGTATTCTAGCAATGGAAAAATGAATTGATCTCATGTCTACATTTTTTTTTCACATTTGGTATTCTAACATTGGACAGATGAATTGATTTCCTATCTGCATTTTATATTGGCAACCTGAAAATGGAAAAACAATTAAATATTCTAAGTCTACGTTTTTTTGGGTACACTAAATTGGATAAGCGTTCTGTGATAAGCGTTCTGTGTTATTTCTTAGTCTGTGATGTAATGGTATACTGAATAGAAAAACAAATTAAATGTGGTGTCTATGATTTTACTCTACTTATGGTTCGAATTCAAACTTGTCCATTGGTTAATTTTACATTTATTTTTGGGGCTCCAATGTTATCACTCCCCAGATTATTTTGCCTCTACACTGTACCCACGAAATTGATGTGATACCTTACAGCTGCGACTTGTAACCCTCGTTGCAGTATTACCCTACTTCAATGATTAACTCAACAATTTAATTTTTGGGATGTTATAGACTCAGCCTTGACTCAGCAAATTACCTGGAGGATCATGAACTCAGAGAAAACCAGAGAAATTCTGAATGTTTTAATCTCAACGAATTGCTTGATGCCCTCAGCAATTAACACTCGTTTTTACTCATCTTGTTACCCCATCCATGGCAACAACAATGATTTGGACAGCTGGTTAATTCTAGTGAAGATATCGTTACTGGTCAACGTTTGCACCTTGAGTTTCAATCGCCCACCTTAATCGTGTGGCGTTTTAGCCTTTAAAAAGAAATTGATTTTACCCCTGGCTCCTTCCATGTTGATGAATACATTCCATGGTAATTCATGGGCGAGTGTGCCTAGCAATTTTTGCATGGGGTTATAACCTAGCTTTAGCCTTGTTAGAAAGAAGTTGTACTTTTGACAAGATTTCCTTTCGTTGTTGGGTTAACCCACATTGATTGCCCCTTTTTCTGAAGACTGCATTATCATTGTATTTCCTAGAAAATTGCCCTGGGTTATGACTACGTTTTTGCCTTGATACCTGGCGCTGGGCCTGTAGCTAAAAACTGCCACTGCCAGTTGTCAGGACGGAAATCGTTGCTTGATTCTTGCATTTTCATTTGCTTGATTATCACCTGCATTTCCATTTTAATGACCACATTTAAATTTTGGCAGTTTACTTTTTAATTGGCCAGGGCGTGTACCAAATTACAATTGTCTGTTGGCACATTTAATAGCATTTAACTACTGGTTGATGTAATGGAAGACACAAATACACAACACCTTGTCAACATTTTATAGACAGTCTTTAAATTGACATGCTAATTAAGTTATCCTCACGGTCCTGAATAAAAATGGATTGTAATGTCAACATTTAATGTATGGGACTGTAAAGTTGTCAATGATATCAGTTAAGGAATTATAATATGTCATATAGTGGATGATGGTTATTGTGATAGTATAACAATGAGTGCATCTATGAGCGATACACCTTTTTTGTTCTACCCCTTATTTTAAATTGCGATAATGAATGGAAATGATTTCATTTAGTTGGGAATAATTTAGGGAAAATGGGAGTTTTTATGGAGTTTCATTGTCAATGAAATGGGAGATTGGGAATGGGGAGATTAGAATGAGTTAGGTATAGAAAGTTTTAAAGTAAAATTTTGTTTATTTTTATAAATTTTAATTTTCTATATTGTTAAATTCACATGTAAATACTATTATTTCATTGTCACAAACACTTGACACCTGACACATAAGTTATTACAAATACTTTTATTAATCGTTAGGTAGCTGATATGTTAATTACTTGGTCATATTGCTACAACGATGTTAGTAGTTAGTAGTTTCCATCTCAATAATAATAGACAGTTAGTATTGATGGTTCGGTCACTGTAGCTAGACTACATGTTGAGATTAAATAGTTCATGAGTGTTATAATGGTAGAATCCTACATTAAGATTGTTAATATGATTATTCAAGTAAATATCTAGTTGGATGGAGATGTGGATTAATATAGAATTGTCCATTTAGGTGGTAATAAATATTAAAATTAGTAAGGTGAGTAAAGACAAGATTGCAAACTTTAGACTTGCTAAATTAGATATGTAATTGATGTTAGTTGGATTTATAAATATCGCCTAATTGGAACTCATAATCGCTAAATTTGAGTCGTAATTCATGTCAAGTTTGGTTGGTAACTTGTTGACTAATGGAATTTAGATTAGTTAATTGATCTATAATAAATGCCAATTTAAACCATAGATATTGACCTTTTAGCCTTGATTAATGGTTGGTTGTTGACAAAGTCATTTTTAGCTTGTGCTTCCCATTGAGGGTGTGGTTGTTCATTATAATTAATGTTTGTACTTGGTTTCGTAAACATTTAATGTGCTTGGTTTGCTCACTGTAAGGGTTCTAGTTACTTGTGTAATTAATTTTGGGTGCGTGGAGTTGTTAGGATGATTTTCCTTAGCTAAGTAGGCTTGGTCTGCTTGTGTCAGGAAGGATGTAGACACCTCCTTGTTCCTCAGAACAACCACCAGCCTTGAGACCTTAAATGGTCAAAATCGATGGGAACCTGGGTTTGAGCATTGCTTATGTGTCCTGGAGGTCCTAACCATTGTAGGGTAGGATGGGTGGGTAGTCATTCTTATTCTTCATCGGTTGAATGTCGTACATTGCTTCCAGGTGCTTGATGTGCTTCTATGTTAGTTCGTTGTGTTGTTGTTGCATGAGTTGCATGTGTTGTGTTCGTCATCGTGTTGTGATGTTAAGTATAATGTCATTTTTACCTTTCTACACACACACACGAAAAAAATTAAGGGTGATTTTACTGGTGGTACATCGTAGGAGTCATACCGGATGGGGATGTTTCATGTGGTATCAGAGCGGGTTCAACCCGCGACTTGGGATCGCTACGACATTCGTTGATATGATTTGATTATATTGTTTCTAATTGAGTTGACTTGTATTTGTGCAGGTAATCATGGTTAGAGGATGCCGCAGAGGTAGATGACAAGGTGCTATGGAAGGAGGTGCGACGCCTCCAGTAGCATCCATGCCTGAGGGATCTAACCCCCAGGGAGATGAACAGGTTGTCAAACAGGAGAAGATAGCAGTTGGTGATGTGGTCAGAATGATGAGATCTTTTCAGCACATGTCTGAGGCACTGATAAGCTGTTTGGACAGAGATGAGGCCAGAGTGCCAACACCCCCTAAGGTTCCACCACACACTTTGGTCGGTACTGGTAGCATTCACCGTGAACTCGAGAAGGTCAAATTTCCCAAGTTCTTTGGTGCCCTAGATGACGCAGCTGTCGAGGCATGGTTGGAGAACATGGTGATGTGCTTCGCACTTCGTGATTATACCTCCAACATGAGGGTATGCATGGCGGTATTTCAACTGAAGGGGAGCACTCTTCTATGGTGAAAGATTCTCCTACCACAGCTAAACATGGTCATTGAAGACGTGTCATGGGAACTGTTCGAGGAATGGTTCCGAGAGAGGTACCTATCTGAGGAATTCATTGAGCGTCAGCTCAATGAGTTCAACGCCTTACGACAGGGTGGTTGTACGGTGCCCAAGTACGAGGCTCATTTTATGGAGCTGCTCCAGTATGCTCTCCACCTTAGCACTAAGAAACTGAAGGGCAATAGGTTCATGTTCAGCCTTAACGGTAGAATACGTGCAAAGGTCAGGATTTTGATGCCTCAAACCTTGCATGATGCCATCCAAAATGCCCTCATAGAAGAGGAGGAGCTTATCAGTGGGGGTCAGACCAAGACTCCAACGAGACTAGCAGGGCAGGTGTCATCTAGAGCACAACAACATCAAACACTAGCCAGACATACACCGGGATATCATGGTTTCCAGAGGGGATCCACTTTAAATACACCTCGGCGACTGACACCTTAGCAGCGGAGACCTTATTGGGGATCGCAACATCAACAACAACGTCGACCGCAACAACAAAAGTTTAGGCCTGTTTAGCAGAATAGACCCAGACTCCAGGCCGGTGGGCCTTCGTCTTCTACTTCGGGTACCAGGACTACTGGGCCGAAGAAGGGGTGTTGGACGTGTGGGGAGCCACACTACCAGCACGACTACTCGGTGGAGAGGACTAGAGTGTCTGTATCAGTCGGACCCACTACCATGGGAGATATGGGCAAGGCCCATTGGATTCATGCAACGGTGAATAACCACCAGGAAAAGCATCAGTCAACTGTGCTCGAGACGACAGGTACCATCGCTAACCAGACCCTTAGTATTTTGATAGATATCGGTCCTACTGAGAGCTTCATTTCTGGTGTAGCGCTAAAAAGGATTAAGGTAAAGGTAATCGAACATGATGAGTTTAGCTTCGTAGAGATGGCCTTGGGAGCCAAAAAAAAGGTTGGAGGAAAGGTTACGGGCTGTGTCCTTAACCTGGGAGAGTTTGTCACAAGGGTGAACCTGTACATCACGATCCTAGGATCTTATGATGTTGTGATTGGTATGGACCGGTTGGAATCACATGAGGCAATACTCAACTGTAAGACAGAATGGTTGAGCTTGGTCGATGATGAGGGACATAGACATGTGATTTTAGGTCGGAACCAGGGATTCTCCCTGAGGTTCATCTCTTCCTTGCAACTTCGGAAGAGCATGCGCAAGGGGTGAAATATTTATGCAATCCCTTCATTAAATGAGAAGGGAGTAGCGGAAGGTCTAGAACACCTTCCGGTCGTGAGAGGGTTTGTAGAAATATTTTTGGAGGAGTTACCTGGGATGCTGCCAGAGAGGGAATTGGAGTTTACTATATACCTAAAACCGAGAACTGAACCGATACCAAGAACGCCTTATCGGATGTCGACCTTGGAATTACAAGAGTTAAGAATGCAACTGAAAGAATTGTTGGACCTAGGAATGATATGTCCAAGTGTGTCACCATGGGGTGTGCCTATTATTTTCATATGAAAGAAGGATGGGTTGTGGAGGCTCTGCATTGACTACCGTCAATTGAACAAGGCCATGATCAAGAATCAATATCCGTTGCCGAGGATTGATGATCTGTTCGATCAAATGAAGGGCGCGACAATGTTCTCCAAGATCGATTTGTGATTAGGGTATCACCAGATACAGATCAAGGAGGATGATGTCCCTAAGACCACCTTTAAGACAAGGTTTGGGCATTACGAGTTTACTGTTTTACCATTTGGACTGACCAATGCCCCAGGGTTATTCATGAGTTTGATGAATGGGGTGTTTCGCGAGTACTTGGACAAGTTCGTCCAAGTATTCATTGACGATATTTTGATCTACTCGCGGATGACAGAGGAGCATGATGAGCACTTGCACTTGGTACTATAGTGTCTACGAGAGCAAAAATCGTATGGGAAGTTTTCTAAATGCTCATTTTATCAATCGCAGATTCACTACTTAGGGCATGTCATCTCCGGCAAGGGCATTGCTATGGATCCAGCAAAGGTCGAGGCTATCATGGAATGGCCTGTGCCGACGAATGTACTAGAAGTTCGTAGCTTCATGGGTTTAGCAGGATACTATCGATGGTTCATTGAGGGGTTTACGAAGATAGAAAATCCGATCATGGAATTGTAGAAGAAAAACAAGAAGTTTGTTTGGGCCAAGAAATGTGCGGAAGCATTTCGGAGGCTCAAGGAGTTGTTGACAACAACACCGTTACTAAAGGTCTCTAACATGGATGCAGACTTCTTGGTATGCACTGACGTATCCAAGGAAGGCTTAGGCGAAGTCTTGATGCAAGATGGATGCGTGATCGCTTACATATCGAGGAAACTAAGAAGGCATGAGGAGAACTACGCGATGCATGATATGGAGTTGTTAGCCATCATTTATGCCTTGAAGGTTTGGAGACACTACCTTGTTTGACGAAAATTTGAACTAAAGACTGACCACTGTGGATTATAACACATCTTTACACAAAGCAACCTGAACGCGCGACAACGACGTTGGTCGGAATTTCTTAGCGAGTATGACTTTGAGATTACTGACATAAAAGGAATAGTGAACCAAGTGGTAGATGCATTGAGTCAGAGACCGCACATATTTTCGGTGCTGCCTCTTCAGACGAATCTATGTGAAAATATTCTAAATTTACAGCGTGACGATGACTGGTACAAAGAGGTCGATGGTTTTATCGAAAAAAACACAATGATGGTACCACAATTTGAAGGATTTTCATTTGATAGCGATGGTTTATTGAGGTTTAAAAGTTGGATCTACGTACTGCCGAACGACGAGTTGAGGATGTTGATCCTGAGCGAGGCTCATATAACATTTTACATGTCTCACCTGGGAGTCACGAAGATGAGGGTAGACCTTAAACCCTTATTCTTCTAGAATGGAATGAAGGCAGACATAGTCAACTATGTGGCCAGATGTCTAGAATGTCAGCAGGTAAAGGCCGAACATAGACACCCAACATGATTACTACAACCACACGCTATTCCAAAATCAAAATGGGAGGTTATATTGATTGATTTTATTGTTGGATTTCCACTGACGGCAAGGAGACATGACTCGATTTTCGTAGTAGTAGACACTCTAATGAAGAGTGCTCACTTTATTCCTGTGCGTACAACGTATCAGGCACCTGACATAACTAGAGTTTTCATCAGTGAGATTGTGAGGCTTCATGGTGTGCCTAAGAGGATTATATCCGATTGAGGATCAGTGTTTACTGGACGATTTTTGTTGAGTTTCCAAGAGGCCTTGGGAACCTAGCTTAACTTTAGTACTGCGTATCGCCCGGAGACTGATGGGCATCGAACGAATGAACCAGACCTTGGAGGACATGTTTCACATGTATGTGATGGACCAACAAAAGCGTTGGGAAGAATTCTTTCCACTAGTGGAGTTCGCTTACAACAACAGTTACCAGAGCACCATTAAGATGGTGCCTTTTGAGTTTCTTTACGGGCGACCATGTCAGACACCTTTGAGTTGGTATCGACCTGAGGTTAGGGTCCTGGTGGGACCAGAAGTGATCCAAGAAATGGAAGATCAAGTGCAAACAATAAGACAAGAGATTAAAGAAGTGCAGGATCGATAGAAGAGTTATGCCGATGCGCACCGTGTTGACTGTAGTTACAAGGTCGACGATCGAGTCTTCTTGCGGGTTAAACCGCATAAGAGTTCGATCAAGTTTGGGAAGGGAGATAAACTCTCTCCTAGGTTCGTGGGACCTTTCAAGATTGTGGAGAGAAATGGGCCCATGGCCTATTGACTAGCCTTTCCAAATTCTTTGAGGCGTATGCACGATGTTTTTCATGTATCTGTTTTGAGACATTATATAAGTGATCCTACACATGTTATTGACTTGAGTTCCTTGCAGGTATCGGACAAGGGGGTGCTTACGGCTGATCCAATCCGCATCTTGGATCATCGCGTTCAATAGCTACGATGTTGAATGATAGATCAGGTCAAGGTCCAATGGGACAACTATAGTCTGCACTCGATGACCTGGGAGGACGCATATGACATGCCCCAGAAGTTTCCATTTTTTTTTGATAGATAGAATTATGATACTGTGACACACATTATTTCGGCACTTATACTGTGAAACTTCGG
>JASDQU010105515.1:75617-91177 GCA_032191745.1 Picea mariana | reverse complement strand
CCCCTTGCAGATCGATGACTCTTGGCTCTTCGACTCTTCGGGCTTTGGCTATTTCAACTCTTCAACCTCCGCCTCCTTCTGAATCTTTCGACCTGTTGATACGTATCCCTTCTAGATCCAACGGTCCAGATTCTCCTTTTGCGAATCGAGATTTCACAACTTGCGACTTATAAGTCACAACTTCCTTCACATCCCTGACTTCCAAAATTCTGATATTTTAGAGTGCCCAAATTTGATAGCTCACGCTTCTCTGGATCTAATGAACCAGATCTCCTCTTCAGGTACCGGGATTTTGGGTTTCACGAAATCAGAGGATCCTTCACCTTTCTACTTCCGATCCCCGATATCCCAAAATTCTCCTTGGACAATCAACGGTCCAGATCTCTCCTTGATCAATGATTGTGATCTTTTCGTGAGTTTGTGCTTCGCGAATTCTCACAAGTCAGTCCTTTGAATTCTCTGATGTGCGAGTCAACAAAACGATGATCACTTGCCTCGCTTCCCTTCCGATGGATGGTTCTGATGATGTTGGGACTTCAAGACCTCGCAAAGCCTTCTTTCCTATGCAACTCCAAAGGGTTAAAACTCATGCACGTTCCTATGGATCCAATGACTGTTGGTCCACACACTTAGATTTAATGGCTGAGATCTAATTCCCTTGTGTTCATTCTTCCTCTGCCTAGATGTATATCTAACGGTCCAGGCTCTTCTCTCTACATATTATCTGATGACTATCGATGCTCCTCCTCCTGAGCTTTCAATTTCTTCCTAGACTTGGAAGATTTCCAATGTTCGAAAGGTCTCGGCCTTTGAACTTCCTTCTGCGAACCCAAATCTTGGTCTCACTTCACTCTTATAGTGTTATCCCTCCTTTGAGATTTCAGACTTAGAATAATTCCGAGTCTTTCACAATCTCTGTGTTATCCCTTCTAAGCTTATGGACTTAGAATAAATCCTTCTCCCATGCACACCTTGCGTTCTTGGGATTTTGTTAAACTCAGATTCTGAAGGATTTCTTGAACAAGAAATACTTCTCACCCTCCTGGCACTCTTCTGCTCGATGAACACCTTGCAGAGATTTTCCTCACAGAGTGTTCAGTAACTCTCGTTGTTAGTGAACTCAACACAGAGTTCTTCTGTGCACACTTGCACCGGCTCAATTCCCACCTGGCAGAGCTTCGACAGAGTTCTCAGTAACTCTGTTTTCTCTCTTCTTCTTTCGCACAATTCCCCCTCTAAGGTATTCAGTAACCTTGAGGTTCCTCTTGAGCTTGTGATCGCTCTAGTGCACCCTCCTGGCATGTTCTTTTCTGACTCCGCAGAGTTCAGATGCACACTCCTTGCGTTGGCTACAAAACCTCCGATGTTCTGTTGTGCACTCCTTGCACAACCTAAAGAATCCAGAACGATATTATGAGACTCAATGAAGATAAATGAAATCTATCTTCCTACTGTAAATAAATCTTATCATATATCTACAACATTCATTCATGAAACACATAAACACTCGATATGTAGGAAAAAATGCTTTCCTATTATCTGTGTGTGTCTATACAGATGTTTACAAAACTGGACTGTAACAAAGTCCCAGTTCTCTCAATCTCTCTCTCTCTCTTAGAACTATTCTACCTCCTCAGGCCTCTCTACCCAGACCTCTCTATCATTCTCTGCCTATCTTCCTTCCATGTAATCTGATACAAGATCTCCTTACAAAAGAGGGGCTCTGTGAGCTCTTCCTCTCTCACCTAACCTCATCTATTACATTGAAGTTTCATAAATGTTTACCCAGACCTGACTACAATCTGGGCATGCTACAAGCAACACTTTAAGTGAAATCCAACCACTACCTGTACAAAGGCATGGCCCGAAATTTACAACCTTACAACACAAAAATCCATATAGGATTATTTCAAATTTAAAAATGGGAGATTTAATGCCTCTCACTTTCTCCATTGCATGTTTGTGTGCTGGCACGTTTACTGAGGTGGAGCAATGCTCTTGCATCATACTCTCCTGCTAGGAAAAACATGAGCTCCTCTTCTCCAGTGTTGAAATCCACCTAGATCCCAAATTCTCTTCTAGAGTTGTCCTGTTTCTCCTCTACATCTATGCTGCTGCTACTGCTTCTTCTGTTTCTTTCCTGCTACTATGGCAGGCTTTCTTCTGTTCAACTTCCTTTTGCTGACTGCTTCTTCTGCTGACCTNTGGTTCTTCTTATGTAGTCTGGTTCTTCTTATGTAGTCTTCTCGGCTGCAACTCTTCCTTATTAGTGGGTGGATCAACTTGATCCCCGATATAATTTTCTTCTTCTTTTGTGGCCTTAGCTTTCTACCTTGTTGCAAAATTCACTTTTGTAGTCTCTTCTTGAATTATCTGTTGCTCAGTCACCTCCTCTAACAGATTAGCTTATGCCATTTCTCCTTGTGTTGGTTCAACTCCATCTTCGTCCAGTTGTTCCTATGGCTAGTATTCTCCTCCATCTATCTCCAACTTGACTTGTTGGATGTGCAATATTTGCACCATGACCCTTCTCTTTAGGGCTTTCAGTTATGCATATAGATCAAAAAGGTCTATGCTGTCTATTTCTCTTTCTGCTACAGACTTCAATGCTGCCATCATCTCTGTTTCATCTTCCTGGATGAAAAATTTGAGCCATTCTTCTGAATGCTCCTGTCCTTCTGCTGGGGTAGGCATCAATGTCTGTTGCATTTCTTTCTCTTCTCCTTGGAAAACTTTTGATATCCTCTCCTTCATCATGATAGTTGTCGTTGGCTGTCCTTCTTCTACTGTTGCATCTGTAACACATGTTCTGGCCTCAACTGGGATATCTGGTAGGAATATCCGAATTTCCCCAATAATAAGAATGCTCCTATGATCCTCCTTTTTTGTGATGGAAGTATTCAACTTCTCATCATCTTCATTCACATGGTCTGCAAACCCACATGAATCTTCATCTATAAACACTCCTTGATGACCTGAACTCACTTCTGAGCTCCTGAGACTTTCCTATAGTCTCATTTCTTTCTCCCTGCTCCCCTGGCAATTTGGGAATTTTCTGCTACCCACTTGGCAGTCTATGACATCAACTGATCCCATCTCGTTGCCCACTTGGAAATCTGAAATTTTGACACTTCTCCTCTGGTAGTACTCAATACCTCCACCCGGTCTCTTTTCATTTCCCATCTGGCAACTTGAAAGTCCATTTCCTCCCACTTAGTAGTTTATGAGATCTTCATCTGATCTCTTCTCCTCCTCGTCGCTGAGATTTCTCCCTGTTTCTGGTTCATAGATGTTAATCAGTTCCTCCTTTGTGTCACTGAGGTTTTCATCATGCCTCAGCCACCTTCTCATCAGCCTTCGCTATCCTCTGGAAAACAATCTCTTGACTAGCCATTTCACTCTCTTCTTCATGGGCCATTCATACACCCAATATGATCTTGCATCCTTCTGCATTTTAAATGCGATCTTCTCCGTTCTGGCTCTTATCTCATTGAACTCTAGATCCATATCTGGATTGTTCTTCTTCTGCTGGTCTCCTCTCTGACCACGCTCATGGCCTTCAGTATCCATTTCCACCTTTTACCCGCCTTCCTGGAAATTCTATGGATTACTCTACATGTGCGAGCATCTCCATCTTCTATCTCTACTCACCCGACTATTTAAAATTTTGTTGCTGTGTCCATGCAACAACCTTCTTACAGAGTATCAATACTCTACCCTTCTTTCACCTGTTGTCTACAGGAAAAATCTTGTTTATGATACCACTTGATGTTATTGGGTCATCTCCTTTCACCGTCTCTCCTTTGTTTGCTGTCTGTAAGAAAAATATAATCTCTTATACCGCTTGATGCAACCCCCCTTCCCCTTCGAGATTCTGCGACCACCCGGTCTCTCGATCATTCTCCTTGTCGAATTGTATTGACTCTTCAGGCTCCTGAATGAACCCTGATCAATTATACACATGCCCCTTTTATTCCTTTTGACGTAGGTCCTGTGATACCCGCACCTTCTGTCTGCACATTCTAGCACTCTTCAGTTCATGGGTGCTAGCTCCTCTTTACTACCCCATTCCTTCATACAACCCTAGGTTGTGCCCTTATGCTAATGCACGATTGCGGGCGTGGGAAAGAGTGGTTTTAGACCAATCCACTTTTCACCCCGCAATCCTCCTCCAACTACCATGTATCTCCCTTCCAAAACTATGGTTGAAATTGCGGCCCGTTCAAGGATTATTACCATCCGAGCATGTCATGGCCCCACAATCCTTCTCGATCATCGATCTCACGATCCTTTGGCACTGCCTGTGATCAACGACTATTATCGATCTTTGTTTCTCTCTTCTTTCCTCCTTCCACACATCTCCACAAATATCTACGATCTATCGACACGTAGTCCCGTTCGAATCAACGACTATTGTTGACTCTGCCTTTCCAGCCTCTGAGAGTTTCAATTCTCAAACTCCACTCTCCTCTACGTGAAAATCTTTTGGAGTGGAAGATATTTTGCCACCTGTCCCCTTGAATCTATGGCCAAGATCTCTTCTGTGAGTCCAGCCTTCAGGAATCTCAATTCTCAAGTTCTCGCCTCTACTGACTGGGCATCTCCTGGAGTGGAATATCTGTTGACACATATATCCCCAATCAACGACTGTGCTCTAACTTCGGGTCCTTGACCTCCTCGACCAGATCAATGGTCCTAGAATCATCCTCTTGATCAAAGGTTGATATCCTCTTCAGATTATGGGCTTCTAAGGTCTCAAATCTCAACCCTTTTCCTTCTCCCCAAATACACAGAATCTTGCCACGTGTCCTCTTAAATCTGACGGCTATGAATCGCTCCGAAACTTTACCCAGAGTTCACAGATTTTCTGCCACGTCTCCTCCCTTGGTCCGATGGCTCAGATTCACTTCGGGTGATCTGATGGGTCATAATCTCTCTGGCCTTTGGCACTTCACCTCTTTGGCTCCCCGACACTTTGACTCTTTGGCTCTTCAGGCTTCGGCTATTTAAGTTCTCAAAACCAAAACTCCATCATAACTTTCCTTGGAGCTCACGATCTGGCGACAAGTGTCCCCACATATCAACGACTCTTGGCTCTTTGGCTCTTCAGGCTTCGACTGTTTCAACTCTTCAACCTTTGCCTCCTTCTGGATCTTCTGGCCCATTGACACGCATCCCTTATAGATCCAACAGTCCAGATTCTCCTTTCATGAATCGGGATTTTGCGACTTGCAACTTCCAAGTCACAACTTCCTTCACACCCTCGACTTCCGAAATTCCTATATTTCAGAGTGCCCAAATCTGACAGCTCACACTCCTCTGGATCTAAGAGTCCATATGTCCTCTTCATGTATCGATATTTCACGTTTCACGAAATCAGAGGATCCTTCACCTTTCTACTCCCAATCCCCGATATCCCGAAATTCTCCCTAGACAATTGACAGTCTAGATCTCTCCTCAATCGACGACTGTGATATTTTCGTGAGTTTGTGCTTTGCGAATTCTCACAAGTCAATCCTTTGACTTCTCTGATGTGCGAGTCAGCGAAACGATGATCACTTGCCACACATCCCTTCTGATGGATGGTTATGATGATTTCAGGACTTCACGACCTCGCAAAGCCTTTTTTCTTATGAAACTCTAAAGGGTTAAAACTCATGCATGTTCCTCTGGATCCAACGGTTGTTGGTCCATGCTCTCAGATATGAAGGTTGAGATTTGATTTCCCTACGTTCGTTCTTCCTCTACCTGGACGTAGATCTAATGGTCCAGGTTCTCCTCTTTACAAATTACCTGACGACTGTTGATGCTCCTCCTCCTGAGATTTCAATTTCTTCCCAGACTTGGAATATTTCCAACGTTCTAAATGTCTCGGCCTTTGAAATTCCTTCCGCGAACCCAACTCTTGGTCTCGCTTCGCTCTTATAGTGTTATCCCTCCTTTGAGATTTCAGACTTAGAATAAGTCCGATTCTTTCGCATTCTCTGCATTATCCCTTCTGAGCTTATGGACTTAGAATAAATCCTTCTCCCACGCACACCTCGCGTTCTCGGGATTTCTTTAAACTCAGATTTTGAAGGATTTCTTGAACAATCAATACTTCTCTCCCTCCCAATGCTCTTCTTCTCAATGCACACCTTGCAGAGATTTTCCTCACAAAGTGTTCAGTAACTCTGGTTGTTACTGAACTCAACTCAGAGTTTTTCTATGCACACTTACATTGGCTCAATGCCTACTTGATAGAGCTTCGACAGAGTTCTTAGTAACTCTGTTTTCTCTGTGCTTCTTTCACACAGTCCGGACCCCTCTAAGGTATTCAGTAACCTTGAGGTTCCTCTTGAGCTTGTGATCGCTCTAGTGCACCCTCCCGACACATTCCTTTCTGACTCCGCAGAGTTCAGATGCGCACTCCTTGTGTTGGCTACAAAACCTCCGATGTTATGTTGTGCACTCCTTGCACAACCGAAAGAATCCAGAATGATATTACAAGACTCAATGAAGATAAATGAAATCCATCTTCCTACTGTAAATAAAGCTTATCATATATCTACAACATTCATTCATGAAACACATAAACACCCGATATGTAGGAAAAACTGATTTTCTATTATCTCTATGTGTCTATACAGATGTTTACAAAACTGGATTGTAACAAAGTCCTAGTTCTCTCAATCTCTCTCTCTCTCTCTCTTAGAACTATTCTACCTCCTCATGCCTCTCTACCCAGACCTCTCTATCATTCTCTGCCTGTCCGCCTTCCATGAAATTTGATACAACATCTCCTTACAAAAGAGGGGCTCTGTGAGCTCGTCCTCTCTCACCTAACCTCATCTATTACATTGAAGTTTCATAAATGTTTACCCAGACCTGACTACGATCTGGGCCTGCTACAAGAAACCCTTTAAGTGAAATCCAACCACTACCTGTACAAAGGCATGGCCCGACATTTACAACCTTACAGCAAACAAATCTGTATAGGATTATTTCAAATTTAAAAATGGGAGGTTTAATGCCTCTCCCTTTCTCCATTGTATGTTTGCGTGCTGGCGCGTTTGCTGAGGTGGAGTGATGCTCCTGCATCACCCCTTTTAGCATGGAACGATAAAAGAGTGAGGAAAGATGAAACATGAATTGATGCATATTTGAAAATTTGCTTAAAACGGTAGAAAAATTACTTCGATTATGCTATTGGGAAACTACATAGACTTTAAATGTAATTATTCATTTGTACATCATTAAATAAACAAATAAAAAAAAATTGCATTATTAGACAATTTTTTTAATCCTACAATGTCTTAAGTAAATGTTCTTTCCGTTTCCATGGAAAAGAACAATGCAAGCATAAATTTGATACTGATCTACTTCTAAATTTATATATAATATTATATTCCATATATTTGCATGTTAAGTTTTTTCAATTTGCAACTTTAATATAAAACTTTAACAAAGATACTGTATCTAAAGACTAATAAACGAACGGGTTCTGGAACTAGGGTTTGGAAACTGCAGCCGCCACGATCTGTGTTCAACTGATGGCTGCCCCACAGGGGCCCCCAAATCATAGAGAGGGGGCGCCATCCGACATCTCCTACAGTCAGGTTATTGTCAGCGAAAATGCAGCAGCAGGCGTGAAGAGACCAACGTTTGAGCCGCCTCCTGACATGCACGCGACGCTTCTAGAGGAAGGGACATTTAAAGATCGAGACATGGATATCGATCCTGACAAGAAGACCGTCTCTGCAAAAGCTTCAGCCCCGTGGATTCCCGGAAAATGCATACCACAGGCGCCTCAAGCCCCAAAATATGTAGTAAACTCACCGCGCATAGAGGAGCAGAAGCAGTACCTGAGAGACAACGCCCTGGTTGGAAAGTTTCTAGGTCTTTGGCCCTCTGAGAGGGATCTGGTCAAATGGATCCAGTATTGGTGGAAGCCAAGGGGCCATTACGACCTACAACTGGGGTCCAAAGGATTCTTCACTATCATCTTCCATAACCTGGAAGACCGCAACCGGATCTTTGATGGAGGGCCATATTTCTACAACTCGGCTGGCCTCTTTCTGAGATTCTGGACAGAAAAGTTCAACCCTAAAAAAGAGGATTTTTCCCATGTGCCGGTCTGGATCAGGCTGTATTCTCTCCCTCAGGAATTTTGGCTGGAAGAAGTCCTTGCAGGTATCAGCAATACCATTGGTGTCTACGTAAAATCTTCGGAAGCCACCAAGCAACGGAGATACACTTCATATGCGAGAATTTGTGTGTACCTGAACATAGCTAAGCCTCTTCCAGGATCTATCACACTAGAGTACCACGACGAAGATTGGTCTCAAACCATTAACTATGAGCACATTCCTTTCCGGTGCAGAAAATGCCACGAACATGGTCATCTCTTTAGGGAATGTCTGCTCAATATGGCTCCCAAGGAGGGAAACCTAGATACCGGCAAAGACAAGGAGGGCTTCATACAAGCAGCAGGAAGAAGGCGCCAGGGGAGCATAAAACAAGCGATGTAGGTAAGTAAAGATCCCTCCACCAGTAATAAATTTGCTATTTTGCAAGATCAGCCCGAAAACCCCGTAACTGATGCAAACCCTCACGAGCACTCTGTGCACAATAAGCCCCAAACCGAACCCCAAGGGTCAACTCCGACCCCTCAGAATAACACACCTGCTTCTCCATCCCCGAGCCTACCCCAGGAACAACCAGATCTGCAGGAGGTGGATGATGGGGATGAGGAAATGGTGTTAGAGGAACAAGATCTCGCAGGGGTGGATTTAGAACACTTGGAACATGCCTATCAGCACCAAAAGATCTACACCATACCTAGGGATCAACTGAGGAAGGTACACAAGGTATTCCTTAATTCGTCAGCCAGATCCATGGCTCGAGCGGGCAAAGGCCTGGGAATCCAAAGTAGTCAATCTAAAAACCCAAGAAAAGTTCAGAAAGAGGAAAAGAAAAGGGGGAGGAAATCTACAAATAAGCTCATACAAGAAATAGGAAACTTCATGGTGAATTCAGGGCAGATCAACCTGATCTCGGACAACTTTCCTCCTCTCCCCACCCCTCCATCATCATGAAGATAATCTCATGGAATATCAGAGGTCTCAATGGTCGTAGAAAGCAAAAGATGCTACGGGAAATGATCTTAGCGGAATCATCGGATATTGTCATGTTACAGGAAACAAAATGTACCTCAGAGGATATGGATAGGATACTCCCCTACTGCTGGAAATAAGGAGGCATAGCCTCTGTAGATGCCATAGGAATGGCTGGCATATTAGCTATCCTATGGAATACCAGCGTAGTGTTGATGGAAAACCTTTGTGCCACCAAATGGACCATCACATCAAAATACAGGCTCATAGGCTCGAATCGGCCCGGACACTTGACCTGTGTTTACGACCCGACTAACCTAGGGGACAAGCAAGCTTTTCTCCGAAGCCTAAATTACACATCGCGTCTCCCACAAAGCAATCGTTGGATTATCGGTGGGGATTTTAATATCATACGCACCCTGATGGAGAAAAGAGGCGGGTCCAGAAGATTGGATCGAGACTCCGATGATTTCAATAACTTAATAGAGGAGCTTCATCTCATCGATCTGGAGGCTAGAAATGGTCTCTACACCTGGACAAACAGAAGAACGAGGGCGCATCAAATTACATGTAAACTGGATCGCTTCCTTGTCTTAGAATCCCTCCTACTGAACGGGGTGGTAGTGGAGTCGACCATACTGAATCTCTCTGGTTCAGATCACTGGCCTATTCAACTTTGGGTGGACGTCCTGGCCACGCCAGGGAAAAAACCATTTCGGTTTGAACAGTTCTGGCTCGAGCACCCAGATTTCCAAGCAAATATTCAAGATTGGTGGAGACAGGCGGAGGTCCCCCATGGTTCCAAAATGTACCGATTCCAGCAGAAACTAAAGAATCTGAAGCAAACACTCAAATTATGGAACAAACAAACCTTCGGTAGCATCTTCGACTCCCAAAAAGAGTTAATGCAATAGATGAGCAAGATCCAACAGCGGATCAGGGAGCAAGGGATAACGGATGCTCTAAAAGATCAGGAAATACAGGTGAGCCAGAAGTTGGAAGAGAGGAAGAAACAGGAAGAGATCTTATGGAAACAAAAATCGCGCGTACTCTGGCTTAAGGAGGGGGAACGCAATACCAATTTCTTTCATCGCACTGCTATTCAGAGAAGGCACTCTAACAAGATCACACACCTCATTTCGGATGAAGGGGCAACCATCCAATCACATGCGGATTTGGAAAAAACTCTAACCAAGCACTTTCAAGATCTCTTTACAGAACCCATCCAAGATCGACAGGAAGCTATTCAGAAAATCACAAGGCATGTGCCAGCTCTTGTAACGCAGGAGCAGAATGCGGCCCTCCTCCGACCATTCACCATGGAAGAAGTAGACCAGGTGCTTCAGGACACCCCCAAGTGTAAAGCTCCTGGACCGGACGGCTTCACCAATGATTTCTTTCACTACTGCTGGCCAATGATCCGAACAGAGGTATGGAAAATCTTGGAGGACTCAAGGGCCACTGGACAGGTCCTACAAGCTCTTAATGCAACCTTCCTCACCCTGATCCCCAAAGAAGGACAAGCTCATCGGCCCCAGCAGTATCGGCCCATCGCCCTCTGTAATGTCATCTATAAACTCCTCACAAAAGTAATCGCCCGAAGGCTCAAGCCGATCTTACTAGCAATCATCTCTCCAGAGAAATCCGGCTATGTCGAAGGCAGACAAATCATGGACAGCATAATTTTAGCGCATGAAGTAATCCACTCCCTTCAGAAAACCAAAACCCCAGGTATGCTCCTCAAGTTAGACCTCTCTAAGGCTTTTGATAAGCTCAGTTGGGAGTTTATGAGAGCCATGCTCTTAGCTTTTGGATTTGATCAAAATTGGGTCACTTGGATACTTAATCTTACCTCCTCCACCTTCTTCTCTCTTCTCATCAATGGTGTCCCCTCGAAACCCTTCTCACCCTCAAGAGGAATTAGACAGGGAGACCCTTTGTCCCCCTTTCTTTTCATAATCATGGCCGAAGGTCTCAGTCGTTCCATTCAAGCTGCCTTGGCAAACAACCTTTTGGAAGGTCTACCCCTACACGGCCTCTCTCCCCCTCTCTCGCATAGCCAATTTGTAGATGATACACTTTTAATGGGAAACCCCACTGTCTGAGAAGCCAACTCTCTCCAGGAGATCCTTCAAACCTTCTCGGAAGCCTCAGGACTGGAGTGCAATAAGGAAAAATCCTTGATCTTATTTTTCAACACTCCCCCCCAAGTCCAACGCCACATCTCGGATTTACTGGGTTTCAAAAGAAGCTCCCTTTCGTCCAAATATCTTGGCATCCCTCTGATTGACAATGCCCTCAGAAACTCCTCTTGGGAACACCTCTTGTCCTCATTTTCCAAAAGGCTTTCCTCCTGGACCTTCAGAGCTTTAAACCTCCCCAGTCATCTCACTCTGCTCAAGGCGGTCCTTCAAGCCCTCCCGATCTATGTCTTCTCTGCGTTGGCAGCTCCAAAACCCGTTATCACCACCATTAAAAGCTTGCAAAGGAACTTCCTTTGGCAGGGCCTAGCCAAAGAAAAGAAGATAGCGCTTGTCAGCCGGGACAAGCTATGTAGACCCAAGGAACAAGGCGAGCTAGGCCTAAGAGACCCAGTTATCATGAACAAGATCCTTAGTGCCAAAATCTGGTGGCACTGGCTAAAAAACCCTAATGAGCTCTGGGCCAAATTGTGGAGGAAGAAATATGCACCAAGCACGGTAGAGAAGAACCTCATCTGCTGGGAGGGGGACAACCAAGGTTCCTTGATCTGAACAGCAGCCAAGCAGAATAGGCAGTTGGTCACACAGCATGCTTTTTGGGAATTGGGAAATGGAGAAACGACCCTCTTCTGGTAGGATTCCTGGCACCAATGGCCTGCCTTGGCAGCTGAGGATTGGGCACGTGACATCTGTACTCAAGAAACATGGGCAGGCCTGACTTAGGTAGCAGACTACTGGCAGAACAACCCCACGGAGGACACCTGGCGTTGTTGGCAAGTGGAAAGGGAACGCATGGATCTGGAGGTGCATGTCAATCTGGAACCTCTGAAAAAAGAACTAACTAAGCGGAAAATTCCTAGAATCGAGGGCGAGGATATTCTGCGATGGGGTTATGGAACACAGGGCTCCTTTAGCACGCGAGAAGCATACCAAATTAAAACTCGCACAGACCCCCTCCCAGCTTCAAAGATCTGGCAAAAAATTTGGGACTTAAAGCATTGGCCCAAAATAACTCTCTTCCTATGGCTGGTCTCACACTCAAGCATCCTAACCTAGGACAATCTCCTCAAAAGAGGATTTGTCGGGCCCTCCATCTGTATTCTTTGCGGAGAGGCAGAAGAAACTATGAATCATCTCCTCAATATTTTCCCTTACACTGCCCAACTCTGGGGCCAAGCGGCACTCATCATGCGCACCTCGGATCGACTCAGGAATAACATTATTGACACTCTTGTGAATTGGAGAGACGTGGCCTTCCATTCGCCCTTCCTCAATTGCATCTGGCAAATTCTTCCTGGCTTTCTCCTTTGGCAAATTTGGAAAGAACGGAACCGACGACTCTTCAGGAACCTCTCTCTCCCTTGGCAACAATGCTGGCAGCAGTGCAGACGCAACATCCTGGAAAATCTTTTTCTTAGGACGTGGTCTAGTGCAGACTTAACCTGTCCCCCCTCTGAACTCCCCATCCTCAGGCAATGGACNAGCAGCCCCTCCCTCTGGTCCCCTCCCCCGGAGGATTTTGTAAAACTCAACTTTGATGGGGCCTCTAAAGGCAATTCTGGTGCAGCTGGCTATGGACTGGTTTTCCGCGATCATTTTGGACGCATCATCCTCATTGGAGCGGGACCCCTTGGTCACACCATGAACAATGCAGCAGAACTTTGGGGTCTGATAAAAGGCCTCCAATTGGCCATTGATCACAATTTCACCAAGCTATTCGTTGAAGGGGATTCGCAACTCATCATCAGCTTGTTGCGCAGATTAGTGAATGGAGCGAAGCCAGACAACATCTCACCCAGCTGGAGATTGTCTCATGGCCTTCAGACCGTTGCTGGATTACTGCATTCCAATCTGGTTATCATTCCAGTACATGTCAGGAGAAAGGAAAACCAGGTGGCGGATGCGCTGGCCAACCTGGGCACCACTTGGACAGGATCAGACCTCCAATGCAAAGCCGATCAAGACCAGGATCACCCTATCTTCCAGCAGTTTCTTCGCAAAGCTAGACTGGTGGATGCTCCCCCGGATGGGGTGGTAGTGCGTGCTACGTGGCGATCATAGGGAGTGGACAGCAACCACCAGGACACGGGGGCACGTGAAGGGCCCGTTCCACCCCCATGTTAATTTATTAAGCCTGCAATCGACGTGAATGGGCATTAATTCACGACTTTGCTCCGGCGTCCCTCCCGATCAGCATTTTAATATGGCTCGGATTGAAATCTTGGTTATTTGGTGTTCTTGACTTCCCGCAGAGCTTGCTCTGCATCGACGATGGTGTGATCCCATTAGCACCTCCAGGCTCGAGCTCCGCCCTGTCTACTCCTTGACCCTTCTCCCTCGTGTTGCGTTCAGAATTGCCTGTGCTTGCAGTGTGGGCTGGACTATGACTCGTCCAAGGGGAAGACCGAGGCGAGGCTCGCCCTGGAAGCCTCGGCGACCTGCAATCTCCCCCTCAGATTCACCTTCCATTAGCTCCTCTACCCGGCACCATTCTGAGCACTCGTCTGCATATTCCCACGACAGGCTGATTTTGACCTCTACTCGTGGAGCTGTGGCGCCCAGAATGCCTAGCTCCCCTCTGCATTATCCCCGCTGTCCCTCGGCGATTCCTATCAACCCGGCTTCCAACTCCGACCCCTTGAGCTTCCTGGGTGGCGGTGAACACTCTCAGCATGCTTATCGCGGGGCTAGACCTCTCCCCAGTGGCCCCTTCACCAGAGTCCAGCTATGGGATAGTATGGCGGCCCTCTACGACCTGGTATTTGGCATTCGCCAGGGAGTGGAGGACCTTAATTACAAACTTCAGGAGACAGGAGCCAAAGTGGACCTTTTTCTCCGAACTCTAACCACTTTGCAGAATTCCCTGGTCTCTAATTTGGCTGAAGATGCTCCCATGAAGGAGATGGACTTGGCGACGGATGAGGCGACAGGTACAACCATGGGTGCAACACTAGGAGAAGCGGCAGGTGCAACAACAATGGGTGCAACAACAAATGTCAAGGGAAAAGACAAAGTTGAGGCCACTGTGAGCGACGAGCGCATCTGGGCAGATCAGCCAACCTATGTGGAGGAGGAGCCTTGGCCGGGGGACCTCCAGGACAAGTGGCCCGATTTTAGTCCAGGTGTCTAGTTTGCTAGTCTCTCTGTCAGTTTTTCTCATTAGCGTATGGATGTCTTAGATATAAACTTTTTGTTTAGTTGATAAACAACAGCTCTTTTAAGTTATGAAACTGCATGGGTACAATGGACTGGTTTCCCCTCTGTTGGGGCAGTCTTGCACCCTCAACATGGACCTCTTTGTACTTTGCTATGAAACTTTGCTTTTAGAAGGCACTTAATATATATTTTCTTCTTACTTACAAAAAAAAAAAAAAACTTTAACAAAGATGAGTACATCCTTTATCAAATTACAGTGCAATAATATTTATAAACAAGGGAAATAGATGTTAAGCAACTAGTCCTTGCCTCATTGAAGAAATTGAGGTGTGAATTCTAAAACAATATTCGAAGTGAATTAACTACAATTATTTTTAACATAAAACTATTTTAACATTCCAAGTAAATTAACTACAAAGAAAACTACTTTTAATAGAAAAGTTAAAAACTTGTTGAGTTGTATTTTTATTTCTATTATTATTATATTAGAATTGCTGAGAATAACTCAACTTCCCTCCCAAAGAACATAAAGAATTTCTTCGCTTTTTCAAGAATCAACTTGGTACAGAAACACAATAAGGAATCAACATCATAAGAAAGAAGATAAGAAGATCAGGGTTGTTGTTTTTCTAATATAACTGTGTTTCAGTTCATATATTTGGGTTTAATTTTCCTTCATGTTTTATAAAAATCCCAGCCAGAGAAATTGGGTTCAACCCAAAACAGGAATAAATGCAACTTTGAATACTGTAGCATAGCCAAACTGGCATCTGAAAATTAAATTTGCAGATAATGACTAAGCAATGGAAAATAAATTCTAATATATTTTTGTACTACGAAAGATCACAACAGTAATAGAAAGTGTTCAACAGGTACCTGGTAATATGAAGATTACGGGAAAAACCAACAAAATGGGGCAATTGTCTTTGATCCATGCCCTCGTTCGTTAGCTGCAGAGCATTGATATATGGATTTAGAATATATTTTGAAGGTGTGAATCCTTTATATGCAATTTTACAGATGTAAATTTTGAAGGTGTAAATCCTTTCAAAATTAGAATGGAGTTGTCGTTTACTAATGCAGCCATGAGGTTTTCATGGGAATGTTT
>JASDQU010105515.1:3642-22168 GCA_032191745.1 Picea mariana | reverse complement strand
GTGGGAGAATCAAACCATAAACTGAATTCAGGGAATTCACTAAAAATGAAGGACATACTATATGTACCACGCTTGAAGAAGAACCTATGCTCCATTTCAGCTTTAGAGAAGAAAGGCTTCAAAGTTTCCTTTATAGATGGAGAAGTTCTTATGTGGGCTAAGGTAGAAACCTTAAATGAAGAAATCGTCATTGGTAATGAAGAAAATGGCTTGTATAAATTAAAGGGTCACTCAGAGGCTGCTATGACCCATGCCATTGAAAACTCATGTGAACTTTGGCATAGAAGATTAGCCCACATCAACTCCAAGGCGCTACCATACATATGCAAAGCAGTCACAGGTTTACCAGAACTCAAAGGTGACCATAAAAGCATATGCAATGGATGTGCACAAGGGAATAATATCAAGAACCCTTTTCCGAAGTGGGACAACAAGATAGGAGTCCTAGAACTCATCCATTCAGATGTGTGTGGCCCAATTCCATCATCCTCCATTAGCAGGTATGTATATTATGTATCATTCATTGATGATTACTCTCGTAAAACCTGGATATACTTCTTGAAGACTAAATATGAAGTGTTCAGTGAGTTCAAGGAATTTAAAGCCTTGATAGAGAACGTTTTTGAAAGAAAGATCACGATACTCAGGTCAGATAATGGAGGAGAATATACCTCAAAAGAGTTTGTGAACTTCTACAAAAATGTTGGAATCAAGAGGGAACCCACCACTTCCTATAATCCACAACAAAATGGTGTAGCTAAATGGAAGAACAGAACCATAATGGAAGCTGTGAAGACTATGATCCATGATCAAGATCTTCCTATGTGATTATGGGTAGACGCAGTGATGGCAGTTATTTATGTGCAGAACCGATTATGCCATAGTGCACTTGGGCTCAAGACACCTGAAGAGATGGTCACTAGAAAGAAGATAGAGGCAAGCCATCTCAAAATATTTGGTTGTCAAGTGTTTATTCATATACCTAAAGAAAAGAGAAACAAGCTAGACCCTTTAGGAAAGAAGGGAATATCTGTGGGATACTGTGAGGTCTCCAAGGCCTTCAAAATCTATATACCAGGTCATCATCACATTGAAATCAGTAGGGATGTGACCTTTGATGAAGATGCAGTGCTCAAGAAATCTAAAATATGCCAGCTTTAAGAGGTATGTGAAGAGGAACCTGTAATCCCCAATACTGCAATGAGGGAGGTTCCCAGAGCTGCAGAACCAGAGAGGGAAATCGTAACTTCTAGAATATCATGATATAGTAGAATTACAAGAACCTCCTCAGATGACGATTCTCCATAAAAGAAATCCAGCTTGGGCTAGAGAGCTTATTCAATATGGAGAGAAGTATGGTGTTCCCCAAGGAACCACGAGACAGGTGAAAAGACCAAAGCCATTCTCCAGTTTTACGACTTTGATGTGTGATCTCTTAGAAGAGGAGCCTACCTATTTTGAAGAATCCATTCAGAGAAAAGAATGGGCAGATGCCATGACAGAGGAATACCAATCCATAATGAAGAACGAAATATGGGAAATAGTTCCCAGACTGAAGGATAAAGATGTGGTATCCTCCAGATGGCTCTTCAAAATAAAACATGTTGTTGATGGAAGTATTGAGAAGTATAAAGCAAGATTTGTCACTAGTGGCTTTTCCCAGAAGGAAGGCATTGACCATGAAGAGACATTTGCTCCTGTGGCAAGATACACTTCGATCAGGACCATTATATCTCTTGCAGCTAAGATGAAGTGGAAGCTGCACCAGATGGATGTGAAGACATATTTACTAAATGGTGTCATCGAAGAGGAAGTGTATATAGAGAAACCTCAAGGATTTGAGGTTGAAGACAGGAGGTCTCATGTCTGCAGATTGAAGAAAGCCTTATACGGATTGAAGCAAGCTCCTAGAGCTTGGTATGGACGTATAGATAGTTTCTTGACGAGCTTAAGCTTTACCAAGAGTAAAGAAGACTCAAATCTCTACTTCAAAATTATGAATAATGAGCCAGTAATCTTACTGCTATATGTGGATGACTTATTCTTAACTGGAGAAGAAAAGCTCATCGTCGAATGTCAAAAGAGACTTGCCTCAAAATTTGAAATGAAATACCTTGGCCTAATGCATTATTTCTTAGGTCTTGAGGTATGGCAGAGTCCTAAGAGGATCTTCCTTAACCAAGGGAAGTACACGATCAAAATCTTAAAGAGATTTGACATGTTGGAATGCAAGCCCATGAATACACCCATGGAAGCGAAGATGAAGCTATTGGTCAATACGTCGTCATAATTGATCAATGCCACACTGTATAGATAGATTATTGGATCGTTGATCTACCTGACAAACACTAGACCAGACATTTGTTTTGTCGTGAACACCTTGAGTCAGTTTCTGGTAGAGCCCAGACATGTTCACCTTGTGGCTGCAAAACATGTGATGAGGTACCTTAACAGTACAATAGATTATGGTCTCAACTATGATGGAGATCATAATTTCACATTGAGTGGATATACTAATGCAGATTGGGCAGGAAGTGTTTCTGACAAGAAAATCACTTCAATATGTTGTTTCAGTTTGGGATCAGCTATGCTCTCGTGGCATAGTAGGAAGCAATCCATTATTTCTCTCAGCACAGCAGAAGCAAAATACATTATTGCATGTTCTGCTAGCTGCAAAGCTATATGGCTTCGAAAGTTGTTGACTGGCCTATTTGACTTAGAGATGAGAGCAACCGTGATTCTATGTGACAACCAGAGCTGCATAAAGATGACAGAGAATCCTGTAATCCACGACATTTCAAAGCACATAGAGATCCACTATCATTACATCCACGACATGGTACAGAGAGGAGCCTTGAAGCTCCAATACATTAGCACGGATGAACAGGTTGTTAACGTGTTGACCAAGCCTCTATCTCGTGTAAAGTTTGAGTACTTCTGAGATAAGCTTGGCATAGTTTGAAAGGACCTTCCTCGAAAGGGGGAGTATATGTGATGTTCCTTTCTTCTGACCTAGCTGTCAGACGTAAAGCAAGATGTGATGTGTTCCTTGTTTCTGACCCAGTGTCAGACATAAAGCGAGATGAGATGTTCCTTTCTTCTAACCAAGTTGTTAGATGTAAATAAAGATGACATGTTCCTTGCTTCTGAACCATTTGTTAGACGTAAAGAAAGATGATATGTTCCTTGCTTCTGACCCAATTGTCAGATGTAAAGCAAGATGAGATGTTCCTTGCTTCTGACCCATTGTCAGACATAAAGAAAGATGAGATGTTCCTTGCTTCTGACCCAATGTCATATGTAAATCAAGATGAGATGTTCCTTTCTTCTGACCGATTTGTCAAACGTAAAGCAAGATGATATGATGAGATTAGCACTAAGATTCTGGCTAGATAGCTGTGACGTAAAGCCAGTCTAGTATTATTCTTCCAACCTGATGGTTGTGATGTAAAGAAGGAGGAGTATCTTGCTTCCAGCTTGAGTGTTGTGACATAAAGCAAGACGATGAGATGAGACAAGTACTAAGCTTCCAGCTTGACAACAGTGACGTAAATCCAATCTTGTATTATAATGAGCCAGCCTTGTGCTATGATGATGATGATGTATCGGTTTTTGTACTAATACATATTGATGCAGATGATGATGGCATTCCTTTGAGAATGATGATGTTGTCGATGAAGAAAACTTTCGATGATTTATAGATATGCCAGCCAAGATGATATTGATGATGTTGTCCTCCCACTTAATGCTATTGATGATGTTGTCCTCTCTCTCTCTCACATGATGCTGCTAAAGAATACCCTTCTTGTTAAGGGGGAGTGTTGAAATATTGTAACTGCAAAGAGTATTCTTATTATTATTGATATATTATTCATAGGATCAATCCCCATTGTGGATTGATCATGTCGTTTATTGTAATAGGACCAAATCCCCTTTTGCGGTTAGTCAAAAGACAATTATAATAGGTAGAATAAGAAGTCGGCCCCAACAATTATTAAAGAAACCCAAAAATATAATAAAGGTGGGTTTACCCATCCAGTTTGAGAAGTCGGCCCTGCCAATGAAAAGACACTTCACACATGCCAGACTTGTATAAATAAAGGAGGCTAGTGCCTCACTTAGAAACAACTCACTTGCTCAATTTGAGAGACAAGTTCTGATCTGTTACCGGCAAAGGAGAGAGAAAGTGGCGCATATCTTGGAGAGGACTTTCTGTTTTAGCATAGAGATCTATTGACATTGTATTGGCTATCTATATTAAGGAAGTTTTGCTGGGTTTTCTTCCCCTACAGGGTTTCCCAGGATAAATGTTGTGTCTCTTGTGATTGTGTATTTCTTAGTGATCTTGGATTATGCTATTGTTATCTAATGAAATGCAAACATCTATAATAATGGCTTAAACATTAACATGTCACGGTCTGCCCTCACGACATCATGGGCCTTCTCGAACTCATAGTCATTAACCTACAGTTAAAGCCATGACAGGAGGGCTAGTAGGCTGTGGCAGGGTTGTTGTCCACACCTCTCCCTCAATGTATTTGGTAGTCGTGCATGACCCCTCTACTCCACATGTGAGTCTAGTCGGCAAGCTATCGTCAACCTACATCATCAACGAATCATGTCAGAAATAATATCCATAACCATAACACCTAATCAGATGCACATATGCCATATATACAACAATCAAACCCCAATAGTCCACTCCTTGACTCGATCTGGAGTCCAAGGGTTTCATCGATGCCTCTACATCCTCGAGGTCTAAAATCTTGCACACTCAGGAGAACCAATTCAATATCACCCGTCTATATCAATACAACAAAATAACATGTCATCATAACCATAATGCCTCATAATCATAATCAAATGCCCAATAGTATAATAATCTGGATCACTTGCAAGCAAGTGTCCTCAAAGAATAAGTTCGCTCAGTGTGCACAGGAGCGAGATGTTACATACACCCCCTCTTGGTATAAACTTTGTCCCAAAGTTTCACAGTATATAAGTGTCGAAATAATGTGTATGACAGTGTCATAAGTCTATCTATCAAACAAAAATGGAAACTGTTGGTTCATATCATATGCGTCCTCCCAGGTCACCGAGTGCGGACTATAGTTGTCCCACTAGACCTTGACCTGATCTATTGTTCGATGTCATAGTTGTCGAATGCGATGATTTAGGATGCAGATCGGCTCAACCATGAGCGCCCCTTCATTCAATACCTATAAGGAAATCATGTCAATAACATGCGTAGGATCGCTAATATAATGTCTCTAAACAGATATGTGAAAAACATCATGCATACGCCTCAAAGAATCAGGCAAGGCTATTCGATAGGCCATGGGCCCCTTCCTCTCCATAATCTCAAAAGATCCCACAAACCTACAAGAGATTTTATCTCCCTTTCCAAACTTTATCGAACTCTTATGCGGTTTTACCCGCAAGAAGACTCGATCCCCAACTTCATAACTACGATCGACATGGTGCACATCAACATAACTCTTCTGTGATCCTATGCTTCTTTGACCCTTTGTCTTGTTATTTGCATTTGATCTTCCATTTCTTGGATCGCTTCTAGTCCCACCAGGACCCTATCATCGATCTGATCCCAACTCAAAGGCATATGACATGGTCGCCCATAAAGAAACTCGAAAGGCGTCATCTTAACGGTTCTTTGGTAACTATTGTTATATGCGAATTCCACCAGGGGAAAGAATTCTTCCCAATGCTTATGTTGGTCCATCATGTACATGCACAACATGTCTTCCAAGATCTGGTTTGTTTGTTCAGTCTACCCGTTAGTCTCCAGGTGATATGCAATACTAAATTTAAGTTGGGTCCCCAAGGCCTCTTGGAAAATAGTCCAAAATCATCCAGTAAACATCGATCCTTGATAGGATATAATTCTCTTACGCACACCATACAACCTCGGAATCTCACTGATGAAAATTCTAGCTATGTCAAGTCCCTGATACGTCGTATGCACAGGAATAAAATGAGCACTCTTAGTTAGAGTGTCGACTACCACAAAAATCAAGTCATGTCTCCTTGTCGTTAGTGGCAATCCAACAATGAAATCCATCGAAATAACCTCCCATTTCGATTCTGGAATAGAATGTGACTAGTAATTCTACTAGATGTTTATGTTCATGCTTTACAAGTTGACATTCTAGACATCTAGCCACATAGTTGACTATGTCTGCCTTCATCCCTTCCAAAAGAATAAGGGTTTAAGGTCTGCCCTCAGCTTCGTGACTCCCAGGTGAGCCATGTACACTTCTCTATGAGCCTCGTTTAGGATCAAACTCCTTAACTTGTCATTCGGTGGTACGTAAATCCAATTTTTAAACCTCAATAATCCATCTTCGTCAAATGTAATTCCTTCAAATCTTGGTACCATCATTATGTTTTATCCGATAAAATCCTTGACCTCTTTGTACCAGTCATCGTTGTGATATAAAGTTAGAATATTTTCATGTAGATTCGTCTGAAGTGGCAACATATAAAATATGAGTGGTCTCTGAATGAATGCATCTTCAACTCAGTTCATTGTTCCTTTTATGCAAGTAATCTTGAAGTCGTAATTTCTAAGCATTTCCAACGAATGCCATTGTCACACGTTCAGGTTTCTTTGCGTAAAGATGTGTTGTAGTCCATAGTGGTCCATTTTTAGTTCAAATTTCCGTCCAATGAGGTAGTGTCTCCAAACCTTCAAGGAATAAACAATTTCTAACAACTCCAAATCATGTGTTGCATAGTTCTCCTCATGCATTCTCAACTTCCTCAAGATGTAAGGAATCACCCGACCATCTTGCATCAATACTCCACCTAAGCCTTCCTTGGATGTGTCAGTGCACACCAAGAGGTTAGCATCCATTTTAGGGACCTTTAGTATCGATGTTGTTGTCAAAAAGTCCTTAAGCCTATGAAATGCCTACAGGCATTTCTCGATCCAAACAAACTTCTTGTTCTTCTTTTGTAATTCCGTAATCAAATTTGCTATCTTCGAAAATCCATCGACAAATCGTCGATAGTATCCTGCTAAACCCATGAAGCTACACACTTCTAGTACATTTTCCAGTGCAGGACATTCCATAATATCCTCGACCTTTGTTGGATCCATGATGATACCTTCACCGGAGAGGACATGCCCTAAGTAGTGAATCTTTGATTGATAAAATGAGCATTTGGAAAACTTCCCATACAATTTGTGCTCTCCCAGACACTATCGTACCAAGCGCAAGTGCCCTTCATTCTTCTCCATCGCTCGATATTAAATCAAAATATTGTCAATGAATACTTGGACGAACTTGTCCATGTACTCATGAAACACCCCATTCATCAAACTCATAAGTACCCCTGGGGCGTTTGTCAATCCAAACGGTAAAATATTAAACTCATAATGTACAAAACTCATCTTAAAGGCGGTCTTAGGGATGCCATTCTCCTTGATCTGTAATTGGTGATACCCTGATCACAAATCGATGTTTGAAAACACCGTAACACCCTTCATTTGATCAAACAGATCAACAATCCTCGGCAACGAATATTGATTCTTGATCGTTTCCTTGTTCAATTGATGGTAGTCAATGAAAAGTATCCATGACCCATCCTTATTTCTTATGAAACACTTGGATGTATAATTCCCAGGTCCAACAACTCCTTCAGTTGCATTCTCAACTCCTATAACTCTGGGGTCAACATATGAAAAGGCATTCTAGCTATCGGTTCAGTCCTCGGTTTTAGGTCTATTGTAAAATCCAATTATCTCTCTGCCTACATCCTACTTAATTCCTCTAAGAAGATGTCCTCAAACTCTCTCACCATTGGAAGGTGTTCTAGACCTTCCTCTACTCCCTTTTTGTTTAACGCAAGGATCGCATAAATATTACACCCCTTGCACATGTTGTTTCGTAGCTGCAAGGAAGAGATGAACCTCAGGGAAAATCCATGGTTCTGACCTACAATCATGCATCTCTATCCCTCATCATCAACCAAGCTCAAGTGTTTCATCTTACAATTGAGTATCACCTCATGCAATTCTAACCAGTCCATACCGATCACGACGGCATAAGATCCTAATATCATGACGTATAGGTTGGCCCTGGAGACAAAATCTCCCAAGTTAAGGGGATAGCCTGTAACCTTTTGTCCAACCTTCTTTTTAGCTCCGAAAGCCATCTCTACAAAGATAAACTCATCCTTTTCAACTTCCTTTACCTTAATACTTTTCGGCAGTGCACCACAAATGAAACTCTTGGTAGCACTGGGATCTATCAAAATACAAAGGTTTTGGTTAGCAACGGTACCTGACGTCTCAAGCATAGTTGACTGGTGCTATGCCTCACGATTATTCACCACTACATGAATTTGATGGGATTTGCCCAAATCTCCCACGGTAGTGGGTTCGACTGATCCAGATGCTCTAGTCCTCTCCACTGGGTAGTCACATTGGTAGTGTGGCTCCCCACATGTCTAACACCTGTTCTTCAGTCTAGTACTCCCAGTACCTGAAGTAGAAGTTGACGACCCACTAGCCTAGAATCCTAGTTTGTTCTGTTTAACAGGACTAAAGTGTTGTTGATGTTTTGGTCCTAGGTAAGGAGTCGGCTGTTGTGGCATTGGTCACCAAGGTGTAGTGAAAGTGGATCCTCTCTGGAAGCCACAATACCCTAGCATCTATCTAGATGGTGTCTGATGCTGCTGTGCACCAAATGACACCTATCTTGCTGGTCCCGCTGGAGTCCTACTATGACCCCTGCTGATAAGCTCCCCCTCTGATATGAGGGCCTTATGGACAACATCATGCAAGGTCCGAGGCATCAAAATCCTAACCCTTGCACGTTTGTTGACATTAAGGCTGAAAAATAACCTGTTGACCTTAAGTTTCTCAGTATTAAGGTGCGGAGCATACCGAAGTAACTCCATAAAATGAGCCTCGTACTCGGGCACCTATGACCGACCTGTCATAAGGTGTTGAACCCATTGAGATGAAAATCAATGAATTCCTCTTTTAGGTACCTCTCTCGGAACCATTCCTCAAACAGTTACCATGAAACGTCTTCGATGACCATGTTCAATTGTGGCAAGAGCATCTTCCACCATAGAATAATGCTCCCCTTTAGTTGAAAAACCACCATGCGGACCTTCATTTTGGAGGTATAGTCATGAAGTGTGAAGCACATTGCCATATTCTCCAACCATGCCTCATTGGTTGCACCATTCGGGGTACTAAAGAACTTGGGAAATTTTCCCTTCTCGACTTCACGGTGAATGCTACCAGTACCAACTAGAATGCGCAGTGGACCCTAAGGGGGTGTCATTGCCCTAGCCTCATCTCTGTCCCAACAGTTGATTAGTTCCTTAGACATCCGTTGAAAAGACCTCATCAACCCAACCACATCTCCCACTGCTATATGTTCCTACCCGACAACCTGTTCATCTAACTGGGGATCAAACCCCTGAGGCGTTGATGCTACTAGAGGCGTCGCACCTCCTCCCCTAGCGCCTTGTCATCTGGCTCCATGACGTCCTCTAACCATGATTACCTACATGAATACTAGTCAACTTAGTTATCAACATTATAATCAAACATCATATCAAAAAAAGATGAAGTGTTCCCAAGTTGCGGGTTGAACCCGCTCTGATACCATATGTGAAGTCCCCAAACATTACGACTCCAAGTGAAGAAAAAAGTGCAATTTTTTATTTTTTTTAGGAAAGAAGGTAATGATGACAACAATTTAACCACACAACTGGATGATGAACACCACGCCCACAGAAAAGGAAACAGGAAACAACAACTCTACACACTAGCACATCGAGCAACTAGGCGAAAAATGCATAAATCCAAGAAAGAAATGACTTCCCACCCTACACACAACACAAAGATGCCTACAAGATAGGGACAACATCCAAAATCATGATGTCGTGGTATCAACAACCAATAACTAGATCCTCTATGGTGTGCAACCAAACACATGAAGGTATTATAACCCAAGCACCAAGAACAAGCTTACAACAGACAAATACACCTACCACGGGAAGCACGGACTCCGGCCAGGACATCATTCACCTCTATCCAATAGGGCACGCCATGATCCCCTCATCAGGAATCATGTTGTCCCTAGATGATAGCTACCACAATAACCCTGGTGCAAACATATCCTATCTAGACCATAGACTCAAGATAAATCCACGCGCTAGGAGACCGAAATACCTAACAAGAAGATGATACCCACACATCCCAGCAACAGATTGACAAGGCGTAAGAGGACTACACTCAAAAGGAAAAGCACAAGATAATACTCGACTCTGCCAACAACCCAACCATTAACTGATAAGCAATATGCCTAAGTGTGAAGGCTGAACTGTAACCAAGATACTAAGGTCATAAATGCTATCATAATGTGAACTAAGAAATGCACTTAACCAAATCAAATACACCTATCAACAATTATAAATTGTCCATTAATATAAGTGAACTATTTAACATTTTAAAGGTGCTCCACGTTGCTTATAAAATAATTGGCATTGTTGTCTAAATAGGGCTAATCCTTAATGATATCGATGTCTATAATTAATGCCACTTCAATGCTATTTGTTGCTATTCGATGCTATTTCTTTGTCTACAAATAAGTGACATTTCAATGCTAATTGTAATGTTATTTTAATGTTGTTATGTGGTTATAAATAAAAGCCATTTCGATGTTATTCAATGCAATTTTAATACCATCTTTATGTTCATAGTTAAATGTCATGTCAAGCTATTCAATGCAAATTTGATGCTATTATGCTGCTTATAACTAATTTCCACCTCAATGCTATTCAATGAGATTTAATGCTATCTCTTTGTTCATAAATAAATGTCATTTTAGAGCCATTCAATGTAGTTTTGATGCTATTTCGTTTTTTATAAATAATTGTCATATCAATGTTAAACAAACTATTTTGTGGTCTATCCAATACTACCTATCAAATCGTGGATGTAACACGCTTTCTATTAACAAGATAGTTGCCAATTTAGTATTATCTTGGGGCTAGTAAGTTATGTTACTGTATCTATATACAAAGGAACGCGGTCAACCACCGCATGCTTTCCAAAAAGGTAAGAAGTTGCTGCGTAAAGAAAATATAAATTTACCATGGCTGTAAAAACTACAGTGTAAATTATACATTGGCTATCAAATTAATACATATACTATTACTCTCTATAGAGCAGATGGTAAGGCTGTATATTGATCATAAGAAAATGCTATCCATAATTAGGTGAATGTCCAACAAGGTATGGTTGTCATATCCTTAACTTTCAAATGTTAGTCACTTGCAGTCCTCTTACATTTGATACTTGAATAGAGCACCATATTTTACTCAGCTGACCATTTACACATAAGGAATAGAGCGAGAAGAAACTGATAAAGATTTGACGGAATATTCTTATTTTTACATAGATATTCATGTTTTTACTCAATGAGTTCATTGTCTAAAGCATAGAGATATGTCATTCGTTATGTATTAAATCACAAGGTAAGATTAGCCATCTAAATGTGATAATGGCAGAGGGGATTCCCAGTCCATAGGTAATAAAAAAAAATGCAGATTAAATTCTCCATCTGTGTAATAACTCGCAGAAGGGATTACGTTGACCGTAAGTAAATAAAAAAAATGCAGATTCAGTTCTCCGTTTGTGTAATAACTCACAGAAGGGATTACACAGACCATAGGTAAATAAAAAAAATGTAGAGTATACAAAATCCATGCATGAAACCAAAATCATGGATCATAATTTGTGCGAGTGGATATAAAATCATGGATTTAGAACTGTGTAGAGGGCGTTGTTGTCTATGACTAGCTGGGTGTTATCATTAATATTGTTGGGTTTCATTCAATAAAAAATAAATGTAGAGTTTGATTACAAGACATTGCAGTCAAAATAAAACGTTGTCATGAAGACTCCCTCTTAGTCATAAGGTAAGGAAAAAGTACGTTGTCCATTCCCAAGCGAAAATGTACAAGCCATAGTTGAATAACAAATAAATATATCTGCACAAGAAGGGTAAAGTAGCAGTCTAAACATGTAACAACCAAGGGAAAATTCGTAGGGATCAAACATGGAGGATCATAAGCAGATGGTTGTGGGAAAGGAAAAACAATCGAAGAGGTATCAATCGCAACACGGTGCAAGATAGTCACTCAACCAGGAATAATCAACAGGGGTAGGCATCTGGGAAAAACATCCTTCGCTCCTCATCCATGCATAGAAAAATAGGAAATTAGGATCTATAGGTCTATTAACACCGAAGTGACAATCATCGATCCGGATCTTGGCCGACTGCTCAGGTGTGGACTGATGCTTAAGGGATGAGGACGAAAGATAAACCAAAACTCTTCACATAATCAATAAAACAAACAGGACATTCATAGCAATCAAGGATCGATCCAAGGGAATCAATTCAAGCAGTGAGCATAAAGCCATGATTTTAAGTTCTCAGTTAAAATTCTAAATAAAAACTTTTCTTTACACAATAACAGTACAGAAATGAAAGCGCAAGATCACTATTAATCTACCATGTAAAATAAAATCTTGTGTGTCGTCCCACGCGCTCCATCCTGCTCCCTCTTGCCAATCGATGTGACATCACTAGTACCTCCCAGCCAACGCTAGGGGTACTCTTCTTCCCCTTTAGCCCCCCTAGTTGAAAAGGGGCCACGCACATTGACCCAGAGAACAACTATCTCCCAGCTCACCTCACAAGGCCGAGCTACGACTCCTCACTGAGCTGGGTATCCCAACTCCCACAAGATAAGTCAGTCAAGTAAAAAATTCTACAGCGTAACGTTATGAATCAAGGAAGAGATCCATCCTCCTCCTCCTCCTCCCTCCTTTATATAGAGTTTCTAAGTCCTTTCTTTCCCAATTTCCCATTTAATTTATTATTCAACAATTTAATTCAGAAAAATCCTTCCCGTACAAGTGTCACCCATCCCCTTTGTTGCACCAGAAATTAATTTCATTAATTATTTAATTACTCCTAATTCCCTCACCCACCTGAAAGCATTCCTAGAATCACTCCTAGGTGTCCCCATATTCCTTTACACATTTGAATTACTTACCCCCTTGTTAATTTACTAGTTGAGTTCAATTTAGAAAGTTCTTAAAGGCAAGATTCCTTGCTAAGTTGGTCATTCTTCTTTTTCTTTATGTTTCCCTTTCTGTTTATGTTTCCCCCTTTTTCCCTTAGCTTCCTAATTCCTTTAAATTTCCCTATTTCCCTCTTTCCATTTTTATCTAAAACTCAAATTAGCAAGTGTAGACTTTACCCTTTTTCCCCTTTTTCTTTATAGTTAAAATTTTTAATTAGCATAAGTAACAAAAAATCAATTTCCCTCTCCTTTTTTTTTTTTAATCCCTCAAAATAGTTTTATTTTAATAATTTAATCACATTTCTTACCCCCTTTTTACCACATGTTTAATTAATATTATTATTACTTATTTTTTATCTTTTTACAAGTATCACTTAGACCTAGATTTTAATTTCCGAGGTTAGGCGACGTTTTTATTAGGGAAAAAATACTTTTAAAACTTTCTCATCACATCATTCATTCTACGGCCATCTAGGTTTATTCACTTATTAGTTAACAACATGACGTTCCCTTCAGGACATACTACATGCTCCAAGGGTGCCACTCACCTCATTCTATTTCCCTTGTGCGACATGCCCTTCAAGACGCACTACGTGCTCCAAGGGTGCCACTCGCCTCTTGAATGACTTGGTAGGCATCAAAAACCCCTGGAGTCAATACTCCACCAAGTGATATTATGGGAGAATAAGGGACTCTAAGGAATAAATCCCCTTCCTTAATGCACGCCCCTTAGAATCATCGTGAGCAATTGTCGAAGTCAGCCCTCATGGCATTGTGGGTCTTCTCGAACTAGATAGTCATTAACCTATAGTTCAAGCCATGGTGGGAGTGATAGTAGGTTGTGGCAGGGTTGTTGTCCACACCTCTCCCTCAACATCTCTGGTATTCGTGTGTGACCCCTCTACTGCACATGTGATTCTAGTCGACAAGCTATCATCAGCCTGCATCATCAACAAATAATGTCAGAAATAAAATCCATAACCATAACATCTAATCAGATTCAGATATGTCATATATACAACAATCAAACCCCAATAGTCCACTCCCTGACTCGATCCAGAGTCCAAGGGTTTCATCGATGCCTCTCCATCCTCGAGGTCCAAAATCCTGCACACTCAAGAGAGCCAATTCAATAGCACTTGTCTATATCAATACAACAAGATAACATATCATCATATCCATAATGCCTCATAATCATAATCAAATTCCCAATAGTATAATAATTCAGATCACTTGCAAGCAAGTGTTCTCAAATAATAATTTTTCTCAGTGCGCACAAGAGTGGGATGGTACACCTATTTTGTTAAGGAGATCTATTTATGGGAAAAATCTCTAAGTTTGGAACTCGAGTACCTTTCTCGAGTTAATGGTTGATCCTTCACAACAACGATGTTGTCCCAACCTACAAGGTAAGGATAAAAATAAAAATCTTAGTATGGGAATTCTATTCAAAAACCTTATACAATGAAGAACTTAGCAAATACAAATAATCATACTTAACTGAAGATTTGTAGCAATCCCAATTCCAATAAAATCCCTTCCTGTGGAAAAGAATAAAAAAAATACTTTAGAAACATTACTTTGTGAGTCGAATTCAAAAGGTTATTATTATTTTCTTCATCTTAAAAAATATTTTCTTTTTGGTACATGTACCTTTCTGGGTAAGATGAATTTGATTTGAGGTATCTCCAATGCATTGAAAGAAAGGTACTACGCATTTTGATTGGTTTCCCTTGAAAAATAAAGGGACCCATCATTAGATTGTATCTGCATAAGGTAAACTGGAGGTTACAAGTAAACACAAAAATAAACAAGAGTTCCTTTATTCATTTTTTAAAACAGGCCAAACGAACACTAATATGAATGGTTCTGTACCATTTTTGTAATACAAAGAATAATTTGTATTGATTTATATACTTCAATGATGAAAATAAAAATCATATTTACCTCAAAGTATACACTGTAAAAAATCTTGAAACAAATATTTCAACACTATAATAATTATTAAGATAATAATGTCGAACAAAACTCCCAAACGATTATGAATTTTCCTCTGAAAGGATTACAAAAAATGATAAAATTAGGGTAAATCTACAGAATCACAGAATAATATATATTTTAAGAAAAGAACTGTCAAAGGTATGGACACTATAGAAACCCAGGGGTTTCATGTTAAATACAAGGTAGTTTACTGAGAGTGTATTTTCTAAAATCTGAATATAGTATGGAGAGAGCAGGCGTACTAATAAAAACAAATCCGGCTACAGAATAATACCCATAAGATTTGAAGCTAGTATCCATCCATTTTTTTTCAATGAAATATCTTGGGAAAAACTAAAGATGAAATATAGTTTCTATTAGGATTCTTCCTTAGGAAAACCCTATCCTCTGTAGTTGGGGTCCTATATTTTTTTTAACGATATCTTGAAGCTTATAGAAGCATTCGATGAAACAAAATCAAGGATAACACTCCTATGCATGTATGGATGCAATATCGAGTACATAGTAAGATATTAAGTTATTATCTTCAACAACCATATACTTGTCCACCTCTTTAAAATCTCTTCCATGGTAATAAATGTGTGGAAAGAAAAAAAAAGGGTCCATGTATGAAGAAGGCCATACAATAATTCAAATACACTATCTGGTATCCGACGAGGTTTCCACCAAAATGACTATGAGACATAACTATATTTTTTTATAAAGTATTCATAAAACACAACAGACTATGCAAAGGGACAACTCTCGGGGGTAAGTGATAGAGATGTATTTTTAAAATGGTGTTAACCATTGTAGTCAACTGGGAATGAATCCACAATATTCTCATTTGAATTCTGCATACAGACACATAAACCTTAAGCCATGTGATACATCACCTGTGGAGTCATGGAATTGGTTGACGAATAGTTGGATCAAACTCATATGTACTACATTCTAATAAAAAATGCTAACACATCCTTTTCCTCTAAATATGGCGACCAACTGTCAAGGAATGGTTTTAATGAATAAATTAAAGATTCACCAAATAAAAACTTTAAGATAGTAATTGATGCCACCTAGTATAAGTGGGTATAATGTTTTATTCACCTCTACTCTTGATCTACATCCATAGACCCAGTCATGAGGGTTCTATGCAAATTTTAGTAGATTTGAATGTTTCCATGAGCTTATAAGGATGGTTTCCTGGTTTATTTTTTATGTAATCCATATTTGATAACAAATTCTCATAAATTAAGGATATATATATATATATATATTTAAGGGAACAATAATAATAAAAAAATCATTGTTTTGATAACTCCGTAGTACATCCTTTGAGGAACTCATTGTTTAAATTCTACCAAGTCCAGAATTGATAAAGAACTTACCCTTAAGAATAAATTTTACAAAAAAAAGAAAAAAATTATGGAATAATTTTGGGTCCGTTACATATGAACAAAACTTTTCATAATTTTGGTTTCAATAAGTAGCATGGATAATGATGTAAAGGCACCTACGAAGGTTCGAGCTATCCCGATGTGGGATTTTTTTAAAACATAGAAGCATGTCTCAGCTGTTGGAAAGTTTGGAGGGATTTTGTTTCATTTTGTTTGTGCGACTGGTTTGTTTCATTCTCCTGTACTTCTTGTCCTTTTTGTTATTTCATCTTGACGCGAGCAACCTCACTACCCCTCTATGACGCAAACGTGTTCTACCAAAGAAACAAAATATGCCTTGAAGTTCTACGTGGATATTGTTCCATAAGAAGATAAATTATCCATGCAGAGTCTCAATAAGGAAGTTCACTTAGTGCGTGAATTCAAGGAGTACAAAGAGGTAGAATTTTAGGTTTGTGTTCTAATTCAGGATCTGAGATGCATGACAACCTAAAATTCCAAATTCTTCCACACATTATAACTCTATCAGAATACAAAAAAAATGGTATCTTTGGGAACGCTACACAAGGAGAAATACTTTAGGTATATGAAGGGTCGAATATATGTTTTAGATATCCATAATTCATACATTATTGAGGTTATCACTCTAATGGTGCATCGTATGGGAGGGAACTTTACTCCTCCAGCAAGGGAATACTCTAGTCCGGAATATTCAAATGCAACTACTCAATGAGGTTATATGGGTCTTGTTCACCCCTAGGATTCATGTGAATGATGCTGTAAGAGGCTCTTCTTTCTTTGTAAAACCCATTTATGGGTGAGTGCAAGATAATTATGGTCTCTCATGACGTGTTAGTGGCAATGGAAACCCAGAAGAAAAAAACAATTTGTTAACTTGGATGGATTATTCAAGGTACTTTTACAATGAATATGAATATGGTGTAAGAATATGAAACATAGGAAATTGAATCAGATTTCCTAATGTACAACTTTTATTCATAGACATTATGAATAACTAGGTCAAATTTTATTTTTTCTAATAGTGGTATCTTATTTTCCAACAAAATATAAGGTATATGTTTTCGTTTGTGCGGGTGTTGAGTGTCTTAGTGATGGAATTTAATTCCAAAAATGTGTATACTTGTAGAGAACCTGTTTTTCTTATGCCTTGTATTTTTTTAAATTTTTGATATTAATTTTGTATTTTTTTTAAATTATCAAAGTCAACATATGCCTCAAATTATAATGCCTTTTGTTCGTGTAGGCTAAAAGGGTCTTAACATGATAAAAAATAAATAAAAATTTAGATCATAGGTATCGGTCTCCTCTAGTGTCACATATAAATCATTTGAGAAATGGTTAAGCCGAGAAAATTTTGTAGCATAAATAAGAGAGTTATGTATTCTAGGATTTCAATGTATGTCAAGACAAAAATAGATTAAAATAGTAAACAATATTAGTTTTTTTTTTTAAATGTATATTTGGAATCTACACAACCAACTCTATCTGTTTATGTATTTTCATCAATAAATTAATTGTGGAGCCTATAGAAAAATAACGTCAAAGACAAAGATATGGAGAGGAATTCATAAAAATGGAGGTTTTTATGTATTTGCAAACCGAATCACCAGGTTTTTCATCTTGAGCCTAAATCTGAGGCAACCAAATTAGCAAGAACATATGTTAGATTTGTGATTCCCTCCCGAATAAAATTGAAATTCAAATAGCACACACACGCTTTAGGAACATGCACATATTTATAAAGCGTGTGTGTGTTCCTAAAATGTGTGTGCATTATTAGCAGCAGGAACACATGTGCGTTCTTATTAACAAAAATAATTATCTATCTATCTCTCTCTCTTTTCCCCCTATCCCTCCCTCCCTCTATATTCCTCACTTTATTTCCAACCTCACTCTCCCTATCCCTCGCTCACCCCTCCCACTCTCTCGCTCTTCCCCTTCTTACCCTCTCTCCTTGTGTCCCTCTTGGCCCCCATCTCTCCCCCCAT
>JASDQU010105514.1:192994-216037 GCA_032191745.1 Picea mariana | reverse complement strand
TATATATATATATATGTGTGTGTGGTTAACACAATTGGTTAAATCATTCACCCAAGGTATGTTGCTGACAATGAGGCCATAGAATATAGGTTCAAATTCAATGGAGTTCCTTGGGATTATCAACCATTATTGTGGTTAATAGTTGATCTACCCTCCATCCAAATATTTTAAAGAAGGGAGAAAGATCCCTCAAAGCCTTCCCTTTATTTCTTTCTATATATAAGATTGAATGTATATTTTGTGATAAATATAAGGTTGAGAAATGTCAAAAGTGTTTATCAATGATGTGATGCAAGCACATAATAAAATGAAATACACTAGCAAAATTAAAAGAAGGAAAAAGTTGTAATTGGACTTGCATATGATAGGGACTCTCCAATTATATTATTGTATAGTAGATGAGGCTCCTACTAGGATAAAGAGTGTAAAAGGTAGTTGACAACTTCAAGGAAATGGATTTGATTTAATGATCATGATGGAAAGAGGGACTCAAAGCCAATCCTTTCATGAATTAGTTATTGAAGGTGTTTACTCTTTTATTAAATCAAAGGTTAATGTACATGAGTTTGAGGTACACACAATTGGATGGTGTGAAATAAGTACATTCTTAAGGGAATTTTTTCAATATCAAACAAGGCAATGACACAACTATTTCCAAATAATACCCTTGTACAATTGTTATATGTGTGTATTTTGTTGAGTTTATAAAATGAAAATTTAAATCAATTAATAAAAATGAATCCAACATACATAATATGGATGGTAGGAGGGAATTAAGTTCAACCTTCCATGGATTAGATGTGCAACATGTTAATTCTGATTAAGTATTAAATTAATGGAAAATGATAATGAGATAAATTGATCAGCTAATCTAGAATAAATGCATGCTTAAGAGTAATGTTCCATTATTAGACAACATAAAGACATAATTAGTGACAATGAATGAATATAAAAGGTAGTTAAGTACTTTGAGGGAAATGAATGTGACTTATGTTGCCCTAATGCTTGAGGGAAATGGATGTGCCTTAGGTGACCTTAATGGTAGGAAATACTGAAATCAAACCTTCCATGAATTAGTTGTGTAAATACTTTAAGTCAACCCTTCCATGAATTAGGTGGAATTAGGTGCACAAGGTGTTGAATTTAATTAAGTATTCACTCAATGACACATGACAATAAGGTATGTGAGAATAAGATACATTAATTGACCAATCTAAAATAGGTGTATTCTTAAGAGATTTGTGCTAATACCATACAACTTAAGGACATGAATATTCTTAACCATTATCACAATAGTGTGTTCTTAAGATATTTATGCTAATGCCATACAAATCAAGGACATGAATATTCTTAACCATTGTCACAATGGAGTAACTATATATGTGTACACATGTGTTTTGTTTAATATGTATAAATATAAATATAAATTAATTAAGAGAGTTGGCATGAACATCACTTTACATAGGGTAAGGAGGAAATTTCTATCCATTAATGCCTCATTAGGAAATTTCCTTACTGCAAGATAGGTTAAGTATGGTGTTGATCACCAACTAGAATGCTCGTCATGCATAATTAGATGGTATGAAGTTTCTTGAATTTAGATAAAACCATTTTGGAAGCAGAAGAATGATGGACATGAATCGATAAAGATCCCGTAAACCCATAAAGCAAAGTCATGATCATGGAGAGGTCATGAAGGATAGGATGAAGAATAAGTGAAAGGATTTGTTCACGATCACGAACTAATACACACCCCTAACAATCTGACCTACAAAATGTGTTAGGCCATCTGCAATGTTAAAAAAAATTATTCTAATGTAAGAAACAAAGATATGAATAATGATTGGAATGAAAATGCATTAAACATGGCCCCAAGTTGTTAGACACTACACATGTATGTATGCACGTGTATTTAATAGGGGTTATGCACGTGTATGTAATAGGGGTTATAGAATTTAGCAACATGAGTGGATGGAACTAAGGATTAAAATCGATTTAGGCTAGTAAAATTGTTGAAAGTTATATTTTATTTATATGAAACAATTGATACAAGAGCAAGAAACACAAACATTTGAATGAATAGATAATTTAATATTGTAAATTGAAAACATAAAAGTAAAAAATATATGGTAAATATTCATTTTCATCTTTCAGAGTGAACCTAGGTGAATTGCTTATTAAACAAGTATTTGTGTCGGTGATGAGATGCACCATTACATACTTAGTATGTTGAACCACTATGTCTATGTCTCTTACAAGAAAAAGACCACTATGTCTATGTCTCTTACCAGAAAAAGACCACTATGTCTATGTCTCTTACCAGAAAAAAAAACCTGGGATTAGATAACAACTTCATGTTTTGGGTTAATGCTACAATTGAATGCAATGAACTTAATCTTTCATTTCTATCTGCAATTCATTTTTGGTTAAAATATTTTAACAATTTTTTATGCTTTTGACTTTGGCTGGGAAAAATGAATATTGTCTAGATGTATACACATTGTTGGTGGTAATGGGCATTGATTTGACCTAACATTAGAGTGGTAAATAATTAGGAGAGTAAAGGATGGTCAATAAAAGAGTACACTTTTTTAACAAACAAGGAGAGATGGGTATTAAGAGTCATGGATTAGTAAAATATACTTCTATTGGTAATACTTAAGTAAATACATATATCTTATGTTTTATGACATTATGGTTAGATTTAGATATACATGTTTTTTGGTTTTGTGGGAGACCAATTATGTTCATAGTGGAGTATGTGAGTTGTATCTATGGTCTGAATCACATAGAGAGAGACATAGAGTAGTAGAGGATGAATTTGGCATGTTGCAAGATGGATTTAAGATGAAACAACAACTAATGGTTTGATAAGAAATTAGGTTGAAGAGGAGTGGGAGAGGAAGGGGTGATTCTAAGTTCAATAAATATATATCAAGGACAATCATGAGTATTATTATTTCCATGGTATTGTTGAATGATAAAACCAACACCATCCATATGAAATAATGACTAATCATGAGGAATTGTAAGAAAAGAGTGAGGTATGATTGGAGCAAGTATATACACCATTACTTATTCAAGAAAAGGGACAAGATACATCCCTAAATTTGGCGAAAATGGACAAGGTACATCCCTAAATCTGGCATTTTTTGGTCAAATCCTTGAATAGTAAGTTTTGGTCCTTCCCACTATTTTTGGCCCGAAACCATTATCTAAACCTTTCACTTTGAGTTTGGGACTTGTATTGTGTTCTCCTCGTCAAGAACTTTCCAATGGGATACTTGTGCACTCAAATCATAGTTCAAACAAAAATTTATTTCCCTAGGAAGTTGATGTGTTATTCTAAGTTAGCTTCTTGTGGGGCCTACCGTTTTAGCTCTCGAACTTATAGTGTTAAGGTTTTTGTCTTTTAGGCTTTCTATTATGTATTGTAATAAAAAAGGGTTCAAACTCTTTTCAATGGGGATTTTATGAATAAGAGTAGCATACATCTCTTTCAGCCACAAATATTGTCGTTGCCATTATACTCAACAACATTTTATTAATCGAATTTGTATTTTTTGCAACCTTATTTTATTTCACTTCAACCACAATCTTGTTTCTAGTACATTTATGCTATTAAGTTTTTTGTAAATTCATATCCTCTTCTAATCTATATCATTTCTATGATATATCATAGTTGAAACCTATAATCATACCTATGGATATTGAGTACCAACTTAGGGCCATGGCATGGATTGAGTGAGTATAATCGCTCTATAAGGTTTAAGAAGATAGATGGGAAACAAATTTGGAAATGAAATACTAGTGCAGACATATTGGATTATTTACTAGGGATGAGATATTGAAGTGTTCTTTTTATAGTATGGCCTAAGAGAGTGATGAGGAGGGCCTACTTCAGAGGTCAAGGAAATAGATGAAGATAACAATTGTGGAGAGGGAGAGTGTTAGTATGTTGAGATGTTGAGATAGAGGCTTGGTCAATGACTCTTGTGGGTATATTCTATCTAAGATCCTAAAATGAAAATTATTTTGGTTTCCAAGCATGAAAATTTGATTAATGGTATATGTTTAAATGTAGGTGCAAAATGATAGGTAGTGAAAACGTAAAAATATTTACAGTGCCAAATGAAATCACATGCAGTTGGATTCTCACTAATTAGAGCATCCTAGATGGCCTCCTAGTAAAAGGAGGATGACTTGCACCTTTTTCCTTGTGACCATACTATTAGATCAACTTAGGGAACCAAGGGAGGACATTAAGAGACTCCATGTTAGGAATGTTATGCTAAAATATTATCACAAACACTATGATAATATTGGATTTCCAGGACTGTACACAGATAAACAATACTACCATGGTGACAATACCATTAAATGTTAAAATCTCTACAATTCCAAGCCCTCTAAACTTTGAACATTTCAGACATCCATTCTCCTGGCCTAGAATAAGGGACTAATCTTGTAAAACCCCTAGGTCGAACCCCAATTGTGATGTAAATGTAAATGTACATATAGGTTGGTGAGACATCATACTTTGGGGCTAGAGAGCCTTTGTGTATATGTTTTGAGGCCAGAGTGCCTTTGTGGTTATTGGGTTGGAGAGCATGGATGCTAAAAGGCCAGTGAGCCTATCTTTGTAAAATGTAATCAAACTCAGATATTAATAAAATGCATAACTACTACAAACCAACTAGACAAAAGATTATGGGGGGTAAAATCCACTAGAAGGGAAATGGGGCTAAGGGTCTAGGAAGAGGGGCTAAGCCAAGGAAATACTATTATAATATTTCCTAAAGTCTAAGTTGTCGGATATGATTTTATCCTAAGTTCCTAAGAGTGAGGAAAATATCACCAAGTGGAGCCATGTAGTTCCTAGCTTGACAAGTGTCAAGTTGGGAACATGCAAATATATTGTTGAGAACTTAGTGTAATTCTCATCTTTCCCAATAATTCCTTCATTATTCACTCACTTTGGTAATCTGTACCTAGATTCCATCACCATACTTGTACTTGGAAACCTTTTGAGTTGTGGTTAACCAATAACCAAGGTATATTGAGTTGAAGAGGTGGGTTGTCAGGCTCGTGTGTTGTTGAAAAAGCAGGTTGTCGGGCCTGTGAGTATTCTCTACAGATGAGAGAATTGTTGGGAATTGATTTACCAAGGTGACAAGATGTAGCTACATGGCTCTAACACTTCATGTTCAACCTGTTTTTGAATCCCCAGAAGGGAAGTGGGGAGTCGAAGGACTGTTGAGCAGAGAAGGGGAACACTTCCTGGGGTGGGATAGACATGTGGGGAATGAGAGACTATGGGTTGTCTACTATAGTTGACACCTTTATATATGTATTTTGGTTGTTTAAATACCTTAGCTTGGCTTATGATTCCTTTGCCCTGGTGGAATTTTATCCCCAGCTCAAGGGCGACCTGTTGCTAAGAGTTTATGAGTAGCAGAGTCTAAGGTTGGGAGGAACGTCTGAGGTCTGCATGCAGTTGGTGTTTATTTACAAAAGATAAGTGTCTTCTTGTGTATTTTATTAGTTAATGTGTGTTTAAATTAAGTTGAATCTGTTATGTTTTTTTTTGTTATATTCATGCATGTAAATGTATGTTGTTAGGAATGCATTTCAATTCACATGTAGAACATTTTATGTAATTAAATGGTATCAAAGTTGGAATTTTCGTGTGGCATTGTCCAACTTGGGGTTCGGGATGCTACAATGTGGTATCAGAGCCATGGGTTCAACATTGAGTCTGTATGGGCCACATACATAGTGTTGAAGATGATTTTACAAAGTATGCATGCAAACTGTTTGACAGATTGTTAGAAAGGGATGTCTGCCACATGTTTGTCAAAATTATAATAGTGAAATTAGGGAAATTTCATGAGTAATTGAGGAAAAATTTTCCAGGTATTTAAAATCCCCAATTTTAATCCCAGTCTGGGAATTTTCAAGACTGTAATTGGTCAAATTACGGAATTGCAGAGTGGTCATGGAGAAGTTGGGTGAAAATGGAAAAGCCCCAATTTTTACAGTGTAATGCATGGAGAACTTGACATACAAGAGTCAAATTTCATGAGCAGAGGCCAAATTACTATTCGACGGATTGTTAGAAATGGATGTCTGCAACATGCTTGTTGAAATTACTATAGTGAAATTGGGGAAATTTCACGAGTAATTGAGGAAAAATTTTCCAGGGATTAAAATTCCCCAATTTTAATCTCAGTCTGGGAATTTTCAAGACTGTAATTGGTCGAGTTTTGGAATTGTAGAGTGGCCATGGATAAACTGTGAAAAAATGGGAAAAGCCCCAATTTCTACAGTGCAATGCATGGAGAGAGTCAAATTTCATGTGCAAAGGCCAAATTGGCATGCCCAGGGTCGAATTTGGCTGCAGTAAGATTAATTCATGATTTCCATGGTGGCTAGGGCAAAAAATCATAATTTATGAGTTTCTGGAAAAATTTGAAATTTGGAAAATTTGGGTATTTTTTTGTACATGACATGGAGGGAAGGTGGCATAGATGTGGTGGTGACATGGAAGTGATATGGAGTGCCACAGTGGAAAGTTTACAGTGGAAACAAGTGGCGTTGTGGCAGGTGATGTGAGAGTTATGTGTGTAGGGTAGTTTAGTTGATACCGTAAACCATTGTCACATGGGGGCGAAGCGATTTTGGCTCCCGACCCTTGTACCATGTGACACCACCCGATTTTTCCATGTAGCAAGAGAAAACCATATTCACGAACAAAGAGGTTTTTAAACTTTGTGCACTTTTTGGATGCAACATGGCCTTTCGGTCGTTGATCTTGCATGATCTGCACTATTGGATCTGGAGGTGTACTAGTCTGTGCGCACCAAGGAAAAAGGTGTGGGATGGGACCCACACATCCTCGCAACCAATAAAAATATTCCATGTGGAATTTTGATAGCCAAAGTGGGACCTATGTCTCATCCGAGTAAAAAACATGTCAACTAGGAAGGTGGGGCCGTAAAATATCAATATTTTAACAAATTTCAAGACCCGCCTAAAGGGAAAAAGAGATAAGGAAAAGGGAGAAGGTCAATGAGGCAATGCCAGGAAGTCAAAGAGGCTAAAATTTCATCATATTGGGGTGCCAAGTGGACCCAAGATTCCATACCAACATCCATCTCAGCAGAAATCAATTAATTTTCTCATTAAATTACAGTGTTTTTCATGTCATTTTCTTGTAGGCCATTTTTGATGGCCTAAACAACGATTTCAGGCGCTCGAAAACCACACGAACAAAGTTTACCAATTTACAATATGTATTTTCATCTCAAATGAAAGAGCTTGAAGATATTTTTCTAATTCTCTAAACGGTTTGTCAAAGGGAGCTAGTATGAGGGAGTTACAAGCCAAACAGTGGAAGGTAAATTTTGAGACCCAATTAACTTATGAGGGCTATAACTTCCTACTCCATAATCAGATTGGAACATAGGAGAAGTCCGTGGAAATCTATTGAGCCACAGAAGACAACCATGAAGTTTAATTAAGTTTCTAGGTACATGAAAATGTACAGGATTACATAGAAGGCACCTATAACATTCAGGGCTATAAAGATAAAATGGCTTGAAACTTCAGCAGGTTGTATCTAGCAACCCGAAGCTCGAATAAAGGTGAAACTTGGCCAGAATGTTCAAAATATGGTCATGAAGGAACCCAATTGATATCCTGTCAAATTTCCAATGGAAAAAGTGCAAGGATGCATTTGTACAACTAAAAATTGCACCTAGTTGAAGGGCGAGCAGAATGAGGCAATGGCTAATAATCAAATGTCCATAAATTTATGCTCACAACTCATAAATGAGCAAGGAAGTAGTCATTGGAAAGGAATTGGAAAAAGGATTCCATATATTCACCCAGAAATTTGAATTGGGCAGTTAAATTCATAAGAAATTAGAAGAAAGTATTTTGATGCACTTATGGAACAAATTGTGCATATATTTCATGAACTTGTTAAATTATTTAGTCTAACAAATCCTATTGTCTGCACATTTTGTAGAGTTAAAAAAAATAGAATAGGATCATCACATAGATAATAGACATAGAATATGAACAAAGAACTTATAGCCATGAAGATGAAGTTAGGGGGTTATATGTTATTATAGGTAATGTAGAAACAACCTCAAATGGGCATGGAGAAGACAAGGAGGAGAGCATGAAATTGGTGGAGACCAGAAATAGTCCACAAAAATATGTCCAAAGTTATAAATTTGATAATGAGAGGCTTATGAATTCCAAGGAGCATCAAGATGGTTTCAACATCAAGTTGTTAGATATCTTGGAAAGAATAGAGAAGAAAATGGATAAGGAGACATAGTCAAGCATGTCAAGGAGTCACAAGTCTCATGATAAAAGAAGAGAAGAAATAAGTTTTGATAGGAATCATCATCACTCACCATGGATTTCATCTAAGAAATCACACAATAGTTCAAGTCCATCTCCTATTAGAAAACATAAGAGGAGGTATGGTGTAAACGAACTATGAGGAGAAATGAATAAGATCAAGCCTCCTACCTTTGATGATGAACACAAGCAGGATGACAATGCAAAGACTTGGCTTTTGGGGATGAGTAAATACTTTCAATTGCATAATTACTCCTCACAATAATAGGGGAGAGTTACAATTTATCAACTGAAGGGAAAAACATCAATGTGGTGGGACCGGTTTGTGCAAGTGCAACACATTGATGAGAAGAATATTGCTTGGAGGGAGTTCAAGAGGTATTTTCAAAAGAAATACTTAACCAAACGTTATTATGATAGAAAGATGAAGGAGTTCTTTGAACTCAAGCTTGGTAGTATGACCATAGATTAGTATGAAATGAGATTCTTAGAGTTGTTGAAATATGTTTTTTTCATCAAAGATGAACAAGTCAAGAATCAAAGGTATGTGTGTGGGCTGCCATCAATTTTCAGTGATAAGATACAGTATGATGATCCCAAGACATTGGATGAAACTATAAGGAGAGATAAATCCCTCTATGATCAACATAGAGGAAGACCAACTTTCCAAAAGGATTGGGAAGACAAGAAGAAAGGAATGATGGAACATAGGAAGAAGGGAACCAAGCCATAATTATTCAAAAATAATTTCCATGGACAACCAACTTCCAAGGATCCGAGAATGACAGAAATGGGGAAAATACCAAGGCAACACTCAATGAAGTGTTGGGGTTGTGAGGGATATCACATGTGCATAGATTGCCCTCATAGAAGTGAAAAAGTGAGGATTGTTCACAATGTACAACAAGCTGATAGAGTGGAGTGTTGGTTGTGGAGCCTGGTTATCTTCTTGATTCAGAGGTCTTTGTTTTCATCCGTGTTTATACCCCATGAAGACTATACACCCTAGAAGACTGTACACCCCTCCATGCAGGGGGGTTGTAGGGGGGAGATTTCCCCCATTATGGGGTCCAGGGGCTAGCATGGATTCGGGGGCGAAGCCCCTAGAGGAAAAATTGCCTTGTAAATGTATATTGTAATTTCATAGTCAATATCGATCGTTCGTCATTAAGTCACAGATATGACGGTAGATATTATGTTAGGTTTTTTTTAACCTAGAAGGAAACCCTCTTTTTTATGAGGGATTTTTTTTGCGGTTGTGTATTATCACAAATATTGTATTCTGAGAGAGGAGATTGTGAGAGAAAGAAGAGGAAGTTACAACGAGTGTGTTGTAGTTTGTATCCCTTCATTTGTTGGATAATAAAAAATAAGGACCTGGAAATTTCTCTCGTGGATGTAGCCCACACTAGGTGAACCACGTATATATGTGTATCTATTGTATTGTGTATCTTCTGTGTTTTATTTCCTCTTTTTTTTTTTGTTTTTTTTTTCTCCACAATCCTGGTTTTCTAACAACTAGTATCGGAGTGAAAGGTAACTCACAAGAAAAGAGGGCTCCTGGTTTGAGTGGGATCAATGGCTAAACATGGAAACTTTAGGGTCGATAAATTGGGCGGAATAGGAAAGAAATCGATGACCATGAAAGACAAAGAATGGGAGGTTCTTGAAAAAAAGGCATTAGGAAAAATACACTGAGCCTGGTAGCGACAGTGGCTTTCAATATTTCAAAAGAAAATACAATGAAGGAGTTGATGTACACATTGGCTAAACTGTATGAAAAACTATCGACGCCCAATAAGGTATTTCTAATGAAGATATTATTTAATATGAAGATGTCGAAAGGTGGGTCTGTTGCAGATCATTTAAATGAATTTAATACGGTTATTAATCAATTAAGATCTGTAAAAGTGGACTTTGATGATGAGGTCATGGCTCTTCTAATATTGTGCCCATTGCAAAAAAGATGGAATGGATTGGTCATGGTTGTAAGTAACTCTATCTCTGGTTCAAGCACTCTAAAATTTGATGATGTTGTTGGTGTTATCCTTAGAAAGGAAATGCGATAGAAAAGCATAGGTGAGACATCAGGTAATGTGTTGACTGTGGAGAACAAGGGAAGACAAAAGGATAAAGGAAACGGCTCAGGGAACCGTGAGAATTCTAGGAAGGGTAGATCCAAATCCAAGATGGGAAAGATAGAATGTTGGAATTGTTGGAAGAAAGGACATCTGAAGAAAGACCGACCGCAGAGCTCCAAAGAAACAAAGAGATGGACAACAAGAGAAAAATCAAGAAGCAAATGTAACAAGTAATGTGTTACAAGATGATTTGATTATTTCTATAGATAATATTTATGAGTCTTGGATAGTAGATTCAGGGGCTTCATTTCATGCCACACCCCATAGGAAACATTTTCTAGATTATGTTCAAGGTGATTTTGGACAAGTTCATTTTGGTGATGATGCACTATGCAAAATTGTTGGAATGGGAAAGGTACAAATAAAGAAACATAATGGAAAACAATGGTTGTTGAAAGAGGTAAGACATGTTCTAGATCTAAGGAAAAATACAATTTCAACTGGGTAGTTGGAAAGTGAAGGTTGTATATCTATATTTACATATAAGGCATGGAAGGTCACCAAAGGATCATTGGTGATAGCAAAAGGAGAGAAGGTAGGTACATTGTATTTATGTACTGGTAATACCGACTCTTCTATCTCTTTAGCTTCTATAGGAGTGGATACAACATTATGGCATCATAGGCTTGGACACATGAGTGAGAAGGGGATGCAAATACTGCACAAATTAAATTTGTTGCCAGATATTAAACAAATTGATTTGGATTTCTGTGAGCACTGTGTTTATGGAAAACAAAAGAGAGTCAGATTTCTCAGAGTTGGAAAGGTAAAGAATAATGAAAAGTTAGAGCTTGTGCATACATATGTATGGGGACCAGCTCAGGTATCATCTCTTGGTGGCTCTCCTTATTATGTTACTTTTATTGATGATGCAACTAGAAAAAGTTTGGTTTATTTCATTCAACAAAAATATGATGTTTTTGATACTTTAAAAAAATGGAAAGCTTTGGTTGAGAATGAGACAGGAAAAAGGTTGAAGTGTCTCAGATCAGATAATGGAGGTGAATATTGCAGCAAGGAGTTTGATGATTATTTTTCATACCATGGGATTCGTAGAGAGAAGACAGTTCCAGGAACACCACAAGAAAATGGTGTGTCATAAAGGATGAACAATACAATCATGGAACTTGCAATGAGTATAAGATTGCATGCAAGGTTTCCCTTACACTTTTGGGAAGATGTTGTAGATACTGTTGTTTACTTGATAAATAGAGGACCTTCAATTTCTTTGGATGGTGGCATTCCAGAGGATGCATGGACAGGTAAAATGGTAAACTATTCATTTATGAAGACTTTCGGTTGTGAAGCATTTGTCCATATTGATAAATAAAATAGAACAAAGCTTAAAGAAAAATCCAATGTACCTTTATTGGATATGGTGTTAATGATTTTGGTTATCACTTATGGGATTATGAAAATCACAAAATCATTAGGAGTAGATATGTCATATTCAATGAGAAGGTCATGTAAAAAGATCAGTTGCAGGGAAGGAAGCAGGAAGAAGAAAAACCAAAATACAGAGTCCTTGATGAGATCACTGAAAAAGAAATTCCAAAGGTACCAAAAAATAAAAATGTACAATAACAGGAGTAGCAGGCACCTCAAACTCCTACAAATGTTGTTAGAATATCTACCAGGTTAAGTACACCCCTTGAACGATACTCTCCTTCATTGCATTATTTATTGTTGACTAATTCTGGTGAACCAGAATGTTATGAAGAGGTAATGCAAGTAGATACTAAAAAGAAGTGGGAGCAAGGCATGAAAGAGGAAATGGATTCCTTGGTAAATAACCAAACTTGGGACTTGGTTCAGTTGTCTGCGGGAAAATAGCATTGTAGAATAAATGGGTTTACAGGTTGAAGGAAGAATATGGAGGCAAAAAGTGGTACAAGGCTAGAATTGTTGTAAAGGGGTTTGCACAAAAGAAAGGTATATATTTTGATGAAATATTTTCTCATGTTGTTAAAATGACTTCAATTAGAACTATTTTAAGTCTTGTGGAAATAGAATATTTTCATCTTGGACAATTAGATGTAAAAACAAATTTTCTCCATGGGGATTTGGATGAAGAGATTTATATGAAACAACCATAGGGGTATGAGGTCAAATGAAAGGAAAATTTGGTATGCAGGTTGAAGAAGAGATTGTATGGCCTAAAGCAAGCTCCAAGGTAGTGGTATTGGAAGTTTGATAGGTTTATGATAGAACAAGGTTATAGTAGATGTCATTCTGATCACTGTGTTTATTTAGAAGGCTAGAAAATGGAAGCTATATTATCTTTGTATTGTATGTAGAGGACATGCTAGTTGCAAGGTCTAATATGCAGGGTATAAATGTGCTCAAGATGAAATTAGCTAATTCATTTGCGATGAAGGATTTGGGTGCTGCAAAGAAAATCCTTGGTATGAGAATAACAAGAGACACAAAAAATAGCAAATTGACATTGTCTCATGATGAGTACATAGAGAAGGTGTTGGAGATGTTTAGAATGGAGAATGCAAAACCAGTTAGTACACCTTTGGCCAACCATTTCAAATTAACTAAGGAAATGTGTCCCAAGACACAAGAGGAGATAGAATACATGTACAAGGTCCCTTATTCATCAGCAATTGGTAGCTTGATGTATGTGATTGTTTGCACAAGACCAAATATTGCACATGTAGTGGGAGTTGTGAGCAGGTATATGAACAATCAAGGTAAAGAACATTGGGAGCAGTAAAGTGGATTCTCAGGTATTTGAGAGGTACTTCTACTCATGCATTATGTTTTAGAGGTTCATACATTGTTCTATAGGGATATGTTGATTCAGATATGGCATGTGATAAAGATATTAGGAGGAGCACTATAGGGTATGTTTTTACTGTAGGTGAAACAACAGTAATTTGTATTTCAAAACTACAAAAGGTTGTTTCACTTTCAACAACAGAATCAGAGTATGTTGATGCTACATAGGCTAGTAAAGAAATGGTTTGGTTACAAAGGTTTATGAAGGAACTGGGTAAAAAGAAGGAGAATAACATGTTGTATTGTGACGGTGAGAGTGCCATTCATCTTGCAAAGAACTCAACCTTCCATTCAAAGACTAATCATATATATTTCAGGTACCATTTCATACAATCTATCTTGGAAGATGGACATTTGAAGTTGGAAAAGATACATATTAGCCAGAATCATGCATACACGTTAACAAAGGTAGCAACCACGAAGAAAGTGAGTTCTTGTTTAGTTTCAGTTGGCCTTCAAGCATGAAGGTGAAGATGAGAAATTTTCAAGGTCCAAGGTGGATCATATCCCAGCATGTACAACAGCAGTGGATTTGGTGTGATCAGTCTCCAAGTGGGAGATTGTTGGTTGTGGAGCACGATTATCTTCTTGATTCAGAGGTCTTTGTTTTCAGTCATTTTTATACCTCGTGAATATTGTACACCCAGGAAGACTGTACACCCCTCCACGTAGGGGGTTTGCATGGGGAGTCTTCCCCCCGTACAGGGTCCAGGGGGCTCATCCCCCTCGCTGGGGGGTCCGGGGGCCAATGAGAGTTCGAGGGCGAAGCCCCCAAAGGAAAAATTGCCTTGTAAATGTATATTTTAATTTCATAGTCAATCTTGACCATTCATCATTAAGTCACATATATGACGGTAGATATTTTGTTAAGGTTTTTTTTCCCTAGAAGGAAACCATACTTTTTATGAGGGAATTGTATTGCAGTTGTGTATTATCATGAATATTATATTCTGAGAGAGGATATTGTGAGAGAAAGAAGAGGAAGTTCAAGCGGGTGTGTTGTAGGTTGTGTCCCTTTATTTGTTGGATAATAAAAAGGAAGGACCTGGAAATTTCTCTGGTGGACGTATCCCACACTGGGTAACCACGTATATCTGTGTCTATATTGTATTGTGTACCTTCTGTATTTTATTTGCACATTTTTTTTATTTTATTGCTTCGCGATCCTGTTTTTCTAACATGGAGGACATGTGAAGAAATGTACCAAGGATCTATGCAGCCCTGGATAACAAGCAAGCTGAGTTTCAATCTCACATGATTGAAATGGAAGGTAAGATTAATGACCAAACCATTGCTATTTTAATTGATTCGAGAGCTATTCATAGTTATCTAGATCCTAAGATGGTGGAAAGATTTCATTTACCAAGAAGCAAGCTTTGGAAATCTTTGTTGGTGCAGCTTGCTACGAGATCTAAGAGAAAAAATTATGAGATAGTTAAGGGATGTCCAATGGACATGAATGGAATGAGCACAAGGGAATATTTAAACATCATACCTTTGGGCTCATATGGTTTCCTAATTTGTATGTATTGGTTGGACAAGCATCATGCTATCCAATACTACAACAATAAGGAATTTACTTTCTTGGATGAGGAAGAGAATTTGAGGACAATCCAAGGTATTCCCATAGAAGTAACTATCAAAGAAGTTCTAGCCTTACAACTGAAGAATAGCTTCAAGAAGGGATGCAAAATATTTGCAACTCATATGGAAGAGACATCCAAGGATAAAGTACCAAATATTGAATACTATGCAATCATAAAAGATTTTGAAGATGTATTTAGAGAAATATCGGGGTTACCACCCAAGAGAGATATTGATTTCTCAATCAATTTGATGCCCGAAGAAATGAAAGTATCCAAGACTCCTTACAAGATGAGTACACCAGAACTAAAGAAATTGCAAATGAAACTTGAAGAGATTATAAAGAATGGGTATATACTCCCAAGTGTGTCACCTTGGAGTGCCTCACTTTTATTTGTGAAAAATAAATATGGCACCTTGAGGATTTGCATTGACTTCAGGCAGTTGAATAAGGTGACTCTGAAGAACAAGTATCATTTTCCAAGGATATATGATCGTTCGATCAACCAAAGGATGAAAAAATATTTTCTGAGATTGACCTCGGATCAGGCTATCATCAAGTGATAATTAAGGAAGAATACATCAACAAGACAACCTTCAGAACAAGGTATGGCCATTATGAGTTTACAATGGTGTCATTTGGGTTGTCAAATACACCAGTTGTATTCATGTGTTTAATGAATGGTATTTTAAGAGATTACTTAGATAAGTTTGTCATTGTATTTTTTGATGACATGTTGATTTACTCTAAGTCTAAAGAAGAGCATGACAATCACTTGGGGATGGTGCTACGAGTATTGAGGGAGCATCAACTATATGCCAAGTTGAGAAAGTGCTCATTCTATCATAGGAAGATTCGTTATTTGGGCCATATCATATCAAAGGAAGGGATAGCAATGGGTCTGGAAAAGATAAGAGCCATTGAGGGATGACCAGTACTAAGAAATGCCTCAAAGGTGAGATATTTGATGGGACTTACAAGATATTATAGAAGATTTATTGAAGGTTTTTCAAAGTGTGCACACCCAATCACCTCTTTGCAAAAGAAAGGTGTGAGATTTGAATGGACCCCTGTTTGTGAAAAGAGTTTTCAACACTTGAAGAGCTTGTAACAAGTGCACCAATTTTGAGAATTGTTGATCCACGTGAAGATTTTGTTGTGCATACTAATGCATGCAAAGAAGGGCTTGGTGGATTCCTTAGTCAGAATGGGCATGTGATATGTTATGAGTAAATGAAGTTAAAATAGCATGAGCCACACTATGCCACCCATGATTTATAATTGGCAGCCATAGTACATGCCTTAAAGATGTGGATGCATTATCTCATGGGAAAAATATTCGAGTTGAGGATAGACCATAGTGGTTCAAAATATTTGTTTGGACAACCAACTTTGAATGCTAGTAAAATTAAGTGGTTGGAATTTATTAGTGAGTATGACTTTTATATAAAGAATAAAAAAGGTAAAGAGAACAAGGTGGTTGATGCACTCAATAGGAGGGTGCATGAGACACATGCTACAACCATTAGCATGAACAAAATCATATTTGAAAGACAAAATTTTAGAGGCTGCAAAATCAGATCAACAGTATATAGTGATAAAGGAAAAATTACAGCAAGGTATTTTGCAGTAGAAAACTGAAAAGTATAAGTTGAGAGAGGATGGAATCCTCATGTACAAGGGCAGATTTTATGTGCCAAATCTTCAAGAGCTGAAATATTTGGTATCAAGAGAGATGCATAATGTGCCTTATGTTGGGCACCCAGGCTACCATAAAACTATTGTAGTTGTCAAGAGTCAATATTATTGGTCAAATATGAAGAAGAAAGTGATTGATTATATACACAAATGTTTGGAATGTCAAAAAATAAAGGTTGAGCACAGACACCCAATTGGTTTACTACAACCATTGCCCATTCCTAAGTGGAAATAGGAAGTGGTGACAATTGAATTTATCATCAAGTTTCCCAGAAAAATGAAGCAACATGATTCCATCATTGTGGTGGTGGATAAGCTTACTAAGGCTGCTCATTTTATTCCAGTAAATTTAACTCACAAGGCAGCCAACATTGCAGATATTTACATGAGATAAATTTCTAGGCTTCATGGTGTGCCTAAGATAATTGTGTCTGACAAATATCCCAAGTTTACATCAAACATTTGGAAGGGATTATTCAAAGGATTTGGTACAAATTTGCACTTTATCATATCCCATCATCCAGAGTCTGATGGGAAAACGGAGAGGGTCAATTAGGTGATTGAAGACATGCTAAGGATGTATGTGATGGATAAACCATCAAAATGGGAAGATTATTTGAATTTGGTTAAGTTTTCTTATAAAAATGGGTATCAAGCATCTTTAAAGATGATCCCATTTGAGGCATTTTATAGCAGAAAGTGAAAAATGCCAATGAGTTGGGACAACCTTGTCAGGAAATGAGACACACTTCCACACTAAACCTAATAGAAGAGAAGAAGAATTTAATCAAGAACGTTAATGACAAAGAAATCACACAGTACACAAAGATTTTACCCTGGAAACCCAAACTGGGAAAACCAACATTCCTTGAGCATTATGCTCTCTTGTTGTCCTATCTGAATAAAAGGTTACATGTATAATCTTAGTACACACCTAAGACACAATCGACATCAGATCTTCTTACTTGCACAATAACAACTCTGTAGCCAATCTGGATTACATTTGCATGACCAACAACCTACATCTAAATATTTCTCTAAATATTGGCTACCTTACGATTCATTGATTAGCCTTTAAGACCTTACAACATGCCTCTTTATAAGATTTACAATAGGAAAAACCCTAAAGACATGGCGCCCAAAAATTGTTATAGATCCATGCATATCATTGGCTACAAATCCCATGAATCTCAAGATTCCATTACAATCGAATCCAAGTCGGATTACCAATCAGCCTTCATTCGGTCTCCAGTCAGTCGCCACATTTCCGCTTGTCGACCTCTTGTTCGTTGACCTCTTCAACTTGCCATCGATGCCTTTACCATGTCGAACTGCCTTGACCTTCGACTTCGAATTTACCTGGTCAACTAACCTCGATCTTTGACTTTTTTTTGATCTACCTCGACCTCGACCGTCGATCGATCCACCTTGACTTCGACCATTAGTTGATCCACCTCGACTAGACTTTCACTGCAAAGAATATAAAAAACCAACATTCTCCCACTTGTTGTCTTTTTTGCTGAAACCATGAGACTTTTGAACTTACATTCACAAACCTAGGGTAACAATGCCCATTTCCTCTCTACACCAAGAGAACTTCACAACACTCACAGACTTGGTCAATGAGTCTTCTATGTTTTCCAACATGTCTACTTTCTCCAATAGAACCTTGTTACTTTCCACCATATCTCTTACGAAATGGTATTGTACATCAATGTGCTAAGTCTTCAAATGATAAGTAGGGTTCTTTGCTAGAAATATTATGCTTTGACTATTGCAACTTATCTTGATATCTCTCTACTCAAACCTAATTCCTGAACACAACCTTTGTATCCATACTACTTCCTTGATTTCATGAGTGGCTTCCATGCATTCAACTTTTTTTGTTGACAAGACTACGATCGCTTACTCATTCAGATTATTTCTCCACCGAACATCTTGAAGACATATCTCTTGGTCGACCTCTATCAATCCATATCTCTAGCCCAATCATCATCGACAAAGCCATGTACATTTAATTTACCACTGTCACCTCCATGTCGTCCTTGGTAGCATATAGCATAGTCCTTCGTGCCACACAAATACCCGAATACTCTCTTTAAAGTTATCTAGTGTTCCTTTCTAGGTGTCGACATGTACCTACTTAGCACTCCCACTGCATGGGAAATATCTGGTCGAGTGCAGACCATCACATACATTAGAATACCAACAAAAATTGCATAGGAAACATGTGCCATGTCCTCTATTTCTTCCTGTGTCTTTGTACATTTTTTATTAGTTATCCTTTCTCCCACAGGAATCGGCACCTTCATCGGTTTGCAATCCTACATGTTGAAACATTTTAGAACTATTTCAATATACTTTGTCTAATTCAACCATAGCTCTCTAATAGCTCGATATCTCTTAATATTCATTCCCATATTGAATTTAGTAGCACCAATATCCTTCATGTTGAACTTGGAGGATAGTTGTTTCTTCACCTCCTTTATTGCACCCATGTTGTTTCCAATCAACAACATGTCATCGACATACAAAGCTACATATATGAAATGTTCACCTTATTCCTTGGAATATATTCAGTGATCAGATTTGCTTCTCACAAATCCAAAACTAGGGATGCATGTGTCGAAATTATAGTAGGCCAAATGCTCACCTTATTCCTTGGGAAAATGCACAAATGCATAACAACCAAATACTTTGAGATGTGCAATCGAAGGCTTCTTACCCGACCATACCTCAAGTGAATTCATGTCAACTAGTGATGAGGAATGAGACATATTCACTAGATATCTTGTAGTCTTGACTACCTCCGCCCAGAATTCTTGTGCGATCCCAACACCACTAAGCATGCTCCTTGCCTTATCCATCAATGTTTTGTTCATTCTCTCGGAAACCCCATTTTTTGTGGGGTATATGGTGTGGTATTTTTGCGTGTTGTGCCAAAATTCTTGCAAAACTAATGGAATTATTTTCCACAGAATTCATCAATATTTTCAGTTCCTGGCACCTTAATCTTATTATCTGCCTGGTTTCTACAAGAGCTTTAAACTATTTAAATTTCTTGAAAACCTTTGATTTCTTCCTCAGGAAATATATCCATGTCTTCCTGGAAAAATCATCTATGAAGTAGAAATAATACATGGATCCACCAAGTGAAGGCATTGTAACCGGGCTAAACACATCACTATGCACCAATTCTAGAATCTCATTTTCCCTTGTCGCTCCAGATGGGAACCTCACCCGACTTTGTTTTCCATATATGCAATGTTCACAAAAGTTGAATTTTAAACCACATTCACAAAAACCTTCGACCGTACCTTTGATGTGCATAGATCAATGTCTTTTTTCTCTAATGTGTCCCATCCTCTCGTGCCATAGCATGGTCGGGTCGACTTTATCATGTATTGTCGAGTCAGTTTGAATCGAATCAGCCCGAGATGAGTCGAATTCAAGTCAACTTCAGGATCAACGAAGTTGTTGCATCCAGTCGAGCCAGCATTCCCTAACAACCTGTATAGGTTTCCAATCCGAACTCCTTTCATTAACACCATCACACCTTTGACCATATTGCACGAATCCTTCTAAAATAGAGTGTGCACTCCAACATCACTCATCTTACTGATAGATATAAGGTTTCTTTCCAAACCTAGAATGTGTAGCACACCTCAAAGGGTTATTTTCCTCCCATCCTGCAGTATCATTCAAACTCTTCCTCGTCCGTCAATTTTGGTTGTCGAGTCATCCCCCAAGAACAAATCACCTCCATCATATCATTCATACTCACATAACCTTTCTCTATGTGATTTCATATGATAGGACGCTCTTGAGTCGATCAACCAAACACCTTGATCCGACTATGTATTGGTCAACGCCAGGTACACATCACCTCCCTTATCCGGGGTCATCTTTCTCTCAATCAACTGCTTCTCATCAGATCCCATATTGACTTCCATCTCCCTCGACTTACAGTCCTTTTTGTAATTCCTATATTTACCACATTTACAACATCTTCTTATTGGCTGAACTGAGGATTTAGATCTACCCTTCGAATTATACTTTCTACAAGAGAATTTACCTTTATCTCTTTCAATTGGTTGGACTCTCACCACTAAAGCATCTTTGGTCGATCCTTCCATGTTCTTTCTTCTCATTTCTTCTGACAGTAGACAAGAAAACACATATTTTAGAACCAGTGTGGTTGTATTACTCCCTATAGCCACGACTAAGCTATCCCAATAGTCTGGAAAAGAACATAATATGATTAAACACTTCTCATCCTCAGTGATTTTAATATCCACAGACGATAACTGGCTTAAAATGGTATTAAACAAATTTAAATGCTCAGTCACCGAAACACCATCACTCATTCTCAAAAGATACAATTTCTTTCTTAGGAACAACTTATTTACTAGATATTTCGACTAGTATAAGCTTCCCAACTTGTCCCATGGTTTCTTGGCCAAATATTCACCTGATACATTCAACAATACCAAATCTGCAAGACAAAGTCGAATTTTACTTCATACTCTTCTTTCAAGTTTCTCCCATTCTTTCGTCGACATGCCTGTCAGCTGGGTACCTGGATAGATCGTTGTCCATTGTTCTCGATCTACAAGAAGATATTCCATTTTAAGCTTCCAAAGCTCAAAATTTTGGCCATTGAATTTTTCTATCTCTATTATTGAACAACTTTCCATTCTTTAACATGATCTTTAGCACAACTTATGACTTACAACTCTTACTATACCTAGGGTTTATCTCTCAAATTCAAGATTGGTAAATCAAGATCTGATAAAACCATCAAAGCTTAACACAACTCCGATACCACTTGGAAGAGATTAAATTTTCTCTGATGCCACTTGTAAGGAAATGAGACACACTTCCACACTAAACCTAGAAGAAGAGAAGAAGAATTTAATCAAGAACGTTAATGACAAAGAAATCACACAGTACATAAATATTTTACCCTGGAAACCCAAACTGGGAAAACCAACATTCCTTGATTGTCCTGCTTTCTTCTTTTCTTATTCAATATGAATAAAAGGTTACATGTCTAACCTTGGTCCACACCTAAGACACAATCAACATCATACCTTCTTGCCTACACAAGAACAACCCTGTATCCAATCTGGCTTACATCTGCATGACCGACAACCTACATCTAAATATTTTTCTAAAGATTGGATATCTTATGATTCATTGGTTCTCCTTTATAGCCCTACAACATGCCTCTTTATAGGCTTTACAATAGGAAAACCATAAAGACATGGAGCCCAAAAACGGTTACAAATCCATATAGATCATTGGCTACAAATACTATGAATCTTGAGATTATGTTATAGTCGACTCCAAGTCTGATTACCAGTTCACCTTCATTTAATATTCAGTCAGTCGCCACATGCCCTCATGTCGACCTCTTGTTGTTTGACCTCTTTGAATTGATTTCGATGCCTTTACCATGTTGAACCACCTCGACCTTCGACTTTGACTTTACCCAATCAACTAACCTTGACCTTCGTCATGCTATCAATCTACCTTGATCGTCAGTCAATCCACCTTGAATTACACCTTCAATCAATCCACCTTGACTAGACTTTCACTACAAAGAATATAACAACCCAACAAACCCAACAAACAGAGTAGTGGTTGGGTCAGAATTGATCAGGGAAATGGAGGAACAAATGGTGAAAATAAAGCAAAATTTAAAGGTTTCCCAAGACAGGAAGAAAACTTATGTTGATAAAGGTAGAACTCACAGAGAGTTTAAAATGGGTGACCATGTGTTCTTGAAAGTGAAGGCCAAAAGAAGTTCCTTGAAGTTGGGAAATTGTTCAAATCTTACAGCGAGATATTGTGGAATTTTTGAAATCCTGGAGAGGATTGGTCATGTTGCATACATTCTTGCACTACATGTATCCATGTGTATTCATAATGTATTCCACGTGTCTTTGCTTAAAAATTATGCACCTGATACTAATCATGTCATTGATTGGAATGTGATTCAGGTGGAGCAAGAAGGTGACTTCCAAGTGCAACTGGTTTGCATATTGGACCAGAAGATCAAGCAACTCTCAAATTGGACCAGAAGATCAAGCAACTCTCAACTCTCAACTGGTTTGCATATTGGACTTGGTACTGTCCTGAGGATGCAACTTGGGAGCACGAAGATGCTATGTGGGAAAAGTACATGTATCTTTTTTAATATTTTTTAAGCATTTTGCTTGTACATGTGTATATAATGCATTGAGGACAATGCATAAATAAGGGGGAGTGGAATGTAATACCCCTAGGCCGAACCTCGATTGTAATGTAAATGTAAATGTACATATAGGTTGGTGAGCTAGGATATTTTGGGGGCAGAGTGCCTATGTAGTTATTTGGCTGGAAACCCTGGATGCTAAAAGGTCAGTGAGCATATCTTTATAAAATGTAATCACACTCGAATATTAATAAAAT